>CAUDMG010003925.1:45000-127500 GCA_958450375.1 Homarus gammarus
GCATCTGATCCGATGTTGAATCTCTTCATCGATGTCTCCAGTGCTGGACAGGTGGGAGTCGATATACCGAAAGTGGGTAATATTTTAGAGGGTAGTACCGTTAAGCTGGATGGATGGTGGAGGTGTGTCTGAACCAGAGGCAGGCTGAAAGAGAATCCGAGTCTTACGTACATTCACCTCAAGGCCGAAGTGTGCATACGCATCTGCGTAGGTGTTCAACATCTCCTGGAGGTCGCTTTTAGTGTAAGCAACAAGGGTGAGATCGTTCGCATACTGAAGTTCAGTAATGGAAGCTACCGACACCTTTGTTCCTGCCTGGAGTCATCTTATGTTGAAAAGGCCCTTCATCCGGTACTCGATGTCCATCCCGCCGGCTAAACTGGCACTTGCACGAGTAAGGAAGACAGCCAAGAAAGTGGAAAAGAGAGTTGGTACTAGTACACACCTTTATTTAACCCCCGTTTGGATGGGGAAGAGCTCAGACTTGGTGCCATTACGCAGGACACTGCGGTTCATGCCATTTTGGAGCTGCCTCACAATAGCGATGAATTTTGGAGGGCAGACAAAGCGGCCGAGGGCTTCCCTGTTGACCGAGTCGAAGTCATTGGTTAGGACGATGAAAGTCATGTACAGGTCACAACGCTGTTCTCTGCACTTTTTCTGTATCTGGCAGGCAGCAAAGATCATGTCAGTAGTGCCACGTGATGGTCTAAAGCCACATTGAGATTCTGGGAGGAAATTTTCCGCCTCAGGAAGAAGTCTGTTGAGGAGGAATCGGGTGATAATCTTGACAGCTAAAGATAGCAGCGAGATCCCGCGGTAGTTGCCACAGTCTCACCGGTCCCTTTTCCTTTGTTCTTATAAATATTGACGATGGAGGCGTCTTTAAGAGCTTGGGGGATTTCCTCATTTTCCCATATATTCTCCAGAAAAAGAGTGGAGGCGGCTGGTAAGCAGAGGTCCTCCTGCTATATCACCTCGGCTGGGATTCCATCAGGCCCTGAGGATTTGTTATTTTTCATCTGTTTGATGGCAGTAGCTACCTTACCCAGGGATGGAGGATAGCTGAGGTGGGTCAGCTCTGCATGCTGAGGGACCTGCTGGGTAGGTTGAGCAGTGAATGGTAGTGCTCTTTCCAGCGCCGAAGGAGGCCTCCATCGTCTTTAATTGGGGAGTTACCGTCGGATGAGCAGAGGGGGGCTGTGCCGCGACTGATTTACCCATAAAATGTTTTAGTTGAATTGAAAATTCAGGCATCTTGTGCTGATCTGCAATTTTTGTTTGTTTCACAGGCTTTATTTTTAAACCAGTCGTTCTTTAGATTGCGAAGTTCGCGCTGGGCAGCTGCTTTCTTCTTGCACACACACACACACACAAATGACCCACTCCTCGATTTCACCATATGTTCACTTTATATTTTCAGCTTTTGGGCTGCCATGTTATCTCAATAAACCGTAATTATTATTATTATTACACACAGTCTCTCTTATTGAGAGAGAGAGAGAGAGAGAGAGAGAGAGAGAGAGAGAGAGAGAGAGAGAGAGAGAGAGAGAGAGAGAGAGAGAGAGAGGGGGGGGGGGGTAGGTTTCTCCCATCACTCAACATCAATATAGCTCTACGAAGAACAAGACAAAATCTAAAAAAGTTCTAAAAGTCTATTTGTATTTCTCTGAACAAGGGAACGTATATAATTACGGTCAAGTCTCAAGCCAATTTCATCAACATGTTGGCAGCCATCTTTGTGTCCTGTCTGAGAGGTGACGTAGATAATAATAATAATAATAATAATAATAATAATAATAATAATAATAACAATAATAATAATAATAATAATAATAATAATAATAATAATAATAATAATAATAAAGGTGGGTCTTGAGGCGTAGGTAAAAGAAGGCGGGGGTAGGTGGGTGAAGATGGGTGCAAGTGGGTGTAGGTGGGTGCAAGTGGGTGTACAGTAGATGAGTGTAGGAGGGCGTATGGGGGTGTAGATGGGTGCACGAGGGTGTATAAGGGTGTAGATTGGTTTAGGAGGGGTGTAGGAGGGGTGTAGGAGGGGTGAAGGTGGGTGTAGGAGGGTGTAAGAGGGTGTAAGAGTGTAGGTGGGTGTAGGAGTGTAGTACGGTGCAGGAGGGTGTAGGTGGGTGTAGGTGGGTGCATGAGGACAAGAGGGTTGTAGGTGGGTAAAGGAGGGTGTAGGAGAGTGTAGTAGGGTGTAGGTGAGCGTAGGAGGGTGTAGGTGGGTGTAGAAGGATGTAGGCGAGTGCAGTAGGGTGCAGGAGGGTGTAAGAGGGTGTAGGTGATTGTAGGAGGGTGTAGGTGGGCGTAAAAGCAGTACCTCACAGTAATAAGACAACGGAATGGCAACATTATTGATCTAGTAATTAGTCAACGCTCTGCCAGGGCCACACCATGACCACAACAGGATCTTATCAGGGCATGAAGATCACACCAGGACACGAGGGCCACACCGGGACATAAAGACCACACTAAGACACGAGGGCCACACCGGGACATAAAGACCACACCGGGATATAAAGACCACACCAAGACATAAAGTCCACACTAGAACAGAAGAGACACACCGGGACACGAGGACCACACCGGGATATAAAGACCACACTAAGACACGAGGGCCACACCGGGACATAAAGACCACACTAAAACACGAGGGCCACACCGGGACATAAAGACCACACTAAGACACGAGGGCCACACCGGGACATAAAGACCACACTAAGACACGAGGGCCACACCGGGACATAAAGACCACACTAAGACACGAGGGCCAAACCGGGACATAAAGGCCACACCGGGATATAAAGACCACACCAAGACATAAAGTCCACACTAGAACAGAAGAGACACACCGGGACACGAGGGCCACACCGGGACACGAGGGCCACAACGGGACACGAGGGCCACACCAAGACATAAAGTCCACACTAGAACAGAAGAGACACACCGGGACACGAGGACCACGTCAGGGCCTCACCGGGACACGAGGGCCACGTCAGGGCCTCACCGGGACACGAGGGCCACGTCAGGGCCTCACCGGGACACGAGGGCCACGTCAGGGCCTCACCGGGACACGAGGGCCACGTCAGGGCCTCACCGGGACACGAGGGCCACGTCAGGGCCTCACCGGGACACGAGGGCCACATCAGGGCCTCACCAGGACACGCAGGTTGATATATTCAGCTATGATATGAAGGAAGGAATGGAGGAGATGAAGAGAGGAAGGAAGGAATGAAAGAGAAGGAAATAACGGCCCCTAACACCCATCCACGTGGGGGAAGTGACTGTCATCTTGCACGAGGAGGGAGGGAGGAAGAGTTGGGAAGGGGGGAAGTAGGGTGGGGGGGAAGAGGAAGGGGGGAGAGAGTTGGGAAGGAGGGAAGTAGGGTGGGGGGGAAGAGGAAGGGGGAGAGAGTTGGGAAGGAGGGAAGTAGGGTGGGGGGGAAGAGGAAGGGGGAGAGAGTTGGGAAGGAGGGAAGTAGGGTGGGGAGTGACCCAAGTTACCTGAATCATGTACAGGGGAGGGAGGGGGTGTGAACCAGAGCAGCCCGGGGGGGGGGGGGGGGGGGGCTATAATGGGTCAGCCAACGACCGTGGGCCGATAACCCCCCCCCCCCCCCCTCATACATCCGGGGCTCTGAGTCTCACACAACCACACGATGTCTGAGTACTGTAGAGTCCCTATCTACACTTGATGCCAGTTTGCTTGTCAACAGAGAGCAACCGGTCGTTACCGACATTTAACAATAATCAGAACCCGACGAACTCTCAGAGAGAGAGAGAGAGAGAGAGAGAGAGAGAGAGAGAGAGAGAGAGAGAGAGAGAGAGAGAGAGAGAGAGAGAGAGTGTGTGTGTGTGTGTGTGTGTGTAGAGGATCATTACACCCCGTTAAGGACAGGGTGGATACAGCAACTCCCCAAACACGGCTACAACAACCAGCTGCAACTACACTCTCCTGAAACACAACTCTCGTCAATAACTACAACTATCACCCGCTATACTCTCTCAAAATCTATCGTTAAAGATTCTACCAGGTTGCACAATCACCACCACTGCCACCACCTCTACTAACACCATCACTACCACCATCAGCATCCCTGCCACCACCATATCCTCACCATATCCCTCACACCACCTCCAACACCCTACTCGCCCGCCACCAATATATCCCGGTCTCCCTCTGTATAATCCTAAGTATCGACTCGAGGACGTTTTAAATGCCTAGATAAGATCATGATGCTTGGGAACGTCTTGCCAAATTATCCAAAGCTAAGACGTCTGGGGCCGAATTATCCAAAGTTAAGACGTCTGGGACCGAATTATCCAAAGCTAAGACGTCGGGGGCCGAATTATCCAAAGCTAAGACGTCTGGGGCCGAATTATCCAAAGCTAAGACGTCGGGGGCCGAATTATCCAAAGCTAAGTCGTCTGGGGCCGAATTATTCAAAGCTAAGACGTCTGGGACCGAATTATCCAAAGCTAATACATCTGGGGCCGAAGTATCCGAAGCTAAGAATCTGGGGCCGAAGTATCCGAAGCTAAGAAGTCTTGGGCTGAAGTATCCGAAGCTAAGACACCTGGGGCCGAATTATCCAAAGCTAAGACATCTGCGGCCGAAGTATTCAAAGCTAAGTTGTCTATGGCCAAATTATCCGAAGTTAAGACGTCTGGGGCCGAAATATTCAAAGCTAAGGCGTCTGGGGCCGAATTATCCAAAGCTAAGACGTCTGGGGCCAAATTATCCATAGCTAAGACGTCTGAGGCCAAATTATCCCAAGCTAAGAAGTCTTTGGCCGAATTATCCGAAGCTAAGACATCTGGGGCCGAAGTATTCAAAGCTAAGTTGTCTATGGCCAAATTATCCGAAGTTAAGACGTCTGGGACCGAAATATTCAAAGCTAAGGCGTCGGGGGCCGAATTATCCAAAGCTAAGACGTCTGGGGCCAATTATCCATAGCTAAGACGTCTGGGGCCGAATTATCCAAAGCTAAGACGTGCCAAGCTAAGTTCACCGGAGCTGGGACGTCCTCAAGTGCAACTCCCGAGTCGAGACGTCCTTCCGCTAAAACGTAAATAGACTAAAATGTTGAGAGCTGAACCTTTTGCATGCGACAACAGCACATTATGGATGCAGGAAAAGAATACTTTTCTTCCTCCTTCCCTTCCTCTCCCCCCCCCCCCCCCCCCCCTGTCCTCCATTGTCGTCGGTAAGATGCAGGAGTTGCCGTGACGACAGCTGGAAAAGGTTGGACAGAGTCATGAACATCTTGGCATCAACACAAACACACGACCTGAAAATATCAAGACGAGACGAGATAAACAGGGCCAGGTCTGTAACCTCAGCGAAGCCTCTGGGAAGCCACGGAAAGCCTTGGAGAAAACTCTAAAGGGTAAAAGTCTAAAAAAAAAAAAAAAGAGAGAGAGAAAGAGAAAGAAGCTCTGCTAAGACAAGGATCTGGGAAGACACGCACGAGAAGACAGTGCGTGGCGCCACACCGTCAAGTTAACCTCCCAGTACCAAAACACGGGGCCACACACAGAGTCATACAGACAACACGGGATATACATAGAGCCATACATGGAACCATACAAACAACACGGAGCCATACAGACAGCACGGAGCCATACAAACAACACGGGGCCAAACATGGAGCCATGCAAACAACACGGGGCCATACATGGAGCCATACAGACAACACGGGGCCATACATGGAGCCATACAGACAACACGGGGCCATACATGGAGCCATACAGACAACACGGGGCCATACTTGGAGCCATACAGACAACACGGGGCCATACATGGCGCTATATTCCCCCATAACATTGGTCAGACTCGCCCTGAAGACTCATAAATACGACCTACAGAATATGTTGCCGGTACAAGTCTGCACGACCCTCCCCTCTTATCTACGACCTTCCTTCCCTTTATACTCCTTCTCCACGACCCTCCCTCCTCTTCCTTATCTACGACCTACCTTCCCTTCATACTCTTTCTCCACGACCCTCCCTCCCCTTCTTATCTACGACCTTCCTTCCCTTTATACTCCTTCTCCACGACCCTCCCTCCCCTTCTTATCTACGACCTTCCTTCCCTTCATACTCCTTCCCCACGACCCTCCCTCCTCTTCCTTATCTACGACCTTCCTTCCCTTCATACTCCTTCTCCACGACCCTCCCTCCCCTTCTTATCTACGACCTTCCTTCCCTTCATACTCCTTCTCCACGACCCTCCCTCCTCTTCCTTATCTACGACCTTCCTTCCCTTCATACTCCTTCTCCACGACCCTCCCTCCTCTTCCTTATCTACGACCTTCCTTCCCTTCATACTCCTTCTCCACGACCCTCCCTCTTCTTCCTTCCCTTCATACTCCTTCTCCACGACCCTCCCTCCTCTTCCTATCTACGACCTTCCTTCCCTTCATACTCCTTCTCTACAACCCTCCCTCCCTCCCTATTCCACATGCCTCCCTCATTTCCTCCTTCTCGACCCTCCTTCCTCCATCACAGCCACATGTCACAGCCCCCCCCTCCCCTCCCCAGTGTAGAGAGATGCCACGTTGTCTGTGTTTGGTTGAAATAGGCTAATTATTTCCACTTCCCAGTTCGTTCCAAATTCCCAGTTCCAGTTCTCAATTTCTTACTCCCAGTTGACAGACCGCAACTGCTCAATAAACCCTTCACTGTACATTACATTACCAAGCCGCAGTTGACAGCTCAACAGCCCAACTCACCTGTAAACAAGAAAAGATACGCATTACTCATCAAGTATAACTAATGACATGATCAGTTGCTAATAAGTACTAAATATAATCCACTAAATAATTAGGTAGCAACAGAGGAAATTATAATTATTAGTATCGGGATAAGTATTTACACCTGACCTCGCCACAACACACTGGGTGAGGTCAGGTCACTAGGTAGACTGTGAATAGGTTACGTTAAATTTGGTTAGATTTAGTTAGGCTACATTTAGTTAGGGTAAGTTAGAACAGATCTCGATAGGCTAGGTAAGGTTAGTTCAGGTCAGATTACCTTACGTGTATTGAGGTCAGGCCAAACCAGGTCGTCAGGTCAGGTCAGGCCAGCCCAGGTCAGACATAAATACTTGGCAATCAAGCACGGCCTCGCCCCTCACTGTGATCTATTAACCTAATTATCTCCCTCTCTCACATTACTCTCACCTCTCTCTTCCTCTTACTTCTCCCGTCACTTGACTAATTCTTACCTCTCACTTTCCCTCCCTCCCTCCTTTCCCCTTCCTTCCCTCTTAACTCTCACCTCCCTCTTACCTATTCTCTCTCCCTCCCTCTTACCTCTTCTCTCACCCTCCCTCTTACCTCCTCTCCCTCCCTCCCTCTTACCTCCTCTCCCTCCCTCCCTCCCTCTTACCTCTCACCACCTCTACCCCCCCCCCTTACTCTCCTCCCTCTCGCTTATCAACAATAGAAAGTTCTCTTGTACAGTCTATCCTCTCCACCCACACCCCATATGGCGGCTCTGTCTGTGTGTGTAATAATAATAATAATAATAATTAACGGTTTATTGAAAGAGCTTGGCAGCCAGAAGGCTGAAAATATACAGTTACATATTTGGGGAATGGGTTACGAATTACAAATAATATACAAGTAACATAAGTGACACAAATAAGACATATAATAACTAGATGGGGAAAAGCTCAAACTACAGTTCATTTCAACATAGTGACAGTGTAAGGAGCAGTGTTTACTGGGAGTGAATACACTGATTTATTACAAGTTATTGATAATCTTTACAATGGTTGGGACTGGGCTGTTCTTATAGCGATCAGTTCGTGCACGTATGGGCTGGATGCGGTTGTGGTGTCGAACTGCAACTCTCGGACAAGGGATCTCAGGTGGTAGTAGGAGCCGGTGTCGGGGATGGTGTAGAAGCTTCTTACCAAATTTGCAGATGAGGTCGTGGTGATGGTCAGTGAGAGTCGAAAGGGTCAGTGTGTTGAGCGCTTCTTGATATGTGGAGTAGGAAGGGGAGAGAATAATCTTGCATGCCCTCTTTTGCACTTTTTCTAGGTGTTTACGTTGTGTGGCATTTAGGGAGGAAGACCAGGTGGGGGAGGCATAGGTGAGCTTGGGAAGTATGAATGTTGTGTAAACACTGAGGAGCTCGTGTGCAGGAACTCCGAGGGACTTGAGTCGGCGGAGGAGGTGGAGACGGAAACTGGAGGATTTGACAACTTCACTGACGTGTGGTTTCCAATTTAGTTTGTTGTCTATGGTGACGCCGAGGAGCTTCGTGGAATCTACAACCTGGAGTGTGTTCGGACCTAGAGTAATGGAAGGAGGTGGGACAATGTCGGAGGAGAGGTTGATGTGCATAACCATGGTCTTGGTATGGTTGATGGTGACATGGTTGTTGGTGGCCCAGTTTTGGAGACTGTTCAATAAATCCTGAAGGGCGGTATAGTTGGGAGCAGAATTGTTGACGCTGATCCCAATGGTGGAGTCGTCGACATATTTCCAGCGAGCAGGGGTTTCTCTTAGGGCATCATTGATGAGCATAAGGAAGCAGAGTGGTCCCATCTTGGTGCCTTGGGGGACGCCACAGGCGAGTGACTGAAAGGTGGAGACAGCCCCTCGGAAGCGTACAGCTTGGCGTCGGTCACTGAGGAAGTCTGTAAGCCATGGTATGAGACTTTTTCGAAGCCCGAGGTCAATAGCTTTGTTGATGATTATATTGTGGTCGACTAGGTCGAACGCTTTAGTGAAATCAATGAAGGCGACAGCTACAGACGTTTTTCGTTTCTCGAGATGGCGGTATATGTAATCGAGAAAGCTGACAAGACAGTGAGTGGTGGAGGAAGTTTTCATGTTGCCAAATTGCTGAGGGTCTACGACTCCTGCAATATCAGCATAAGCCCAGTCGAACACAAAACTTTCACAGATTAGGCTGGGTATTGGGGTGATTGCAATAGGTCGTAGCTGATTTAAGGATTGTGGGCTGGTTGATTTGGGCACTGGTGATACATAAGAGGTCTTCCAGTCAGCTGGGCATCTGGCTTGACTGAGAGAGGCGTTGATGATGGAGCAGAGGGGTTTAGCAAGCTCCGGGGAGAACTCCTTGAAGAGTTTCATTGGTAAGTCAATGGGGGTGGTAGAGCGTTTTAATTTTAGTTTGTCCAGGCGTTTTGCTACGTCAAATTCTTCTACTAAGTCAGTGGGTAGGGGGGCTGGTAGGTAAGCAGGGAGAGTGGTTGTGTCAAGCCGTGGGAGCGTCTGGCATATAGTAGCGAAATGGTTATTTGTTTGCTCAGCTGCGTCAACATTAGTGAGGTGGCTAAGGAAGGGGAGGGGGTGTGTCTTATTGTTTAGTCCACAGAGTTCTTTAAGCTTACCATACCATTGACTGATGTTGGTCTGCTTCAGGTGTTGTAATTTGGTTGGGTAGTGGGACTTCTTTGCAGTGCGTATTTCGCGGATGACTCGGTTGCGAAGTGACCTGTAGCGGATGTGGTCATTGAGATGAAAGGCTCTGTCTCTCTGTTGCATAAGTCTTTTGATCCGAGGTGTGATCCAGGGCAAGTCAGCTGGGTGAGATCTGACGGACTTCTCGGGGAAGAAGTGGTGGTGAGCTTCCGTGGTGGTGTTGGTATAATTTATCCATTTGGTTTCCACGTCATCCACGCTAAGTACTTCAGTCCAGGGATGGTGAACTATCCACTGCCCGAAGAGGCGCACTACAGAGTCAGTAATCGGCCTGTAGGTCTTGATGTAGGGTCTCTGTACTTGAGTGGGAGTGGCAGCTGGGGACAAGAGCACTGATAAGTGTGTGCTACACCCGATAGGAGGCATTGGTTGAGGTGGTAGGTACTGGTCCGCTAAGTCAGTTAAGATAAGGTCGAGGGTATTTTGACCGTGTGTGGGGAAGGTCACAACTTGTGATAGTGATAGCTGGTCCTGGATATCAGTGGTGTCAATTTCATTTAAATCCCCACATATTACTAACTTGGCACATGGGTACCTAACTCTGAGGTGGTCTGAGGTGGTGATGAGATGATTGATAAGAGTGTCTCTGGTGGGTGAGCGAGGCGGATGGTATGCCACACAGATTATAATGGAGGCAGTGTGGCGCGGGTGGGCCCGTAACACGACACGTACCCATAATGCTTCCACATCTGCTGGGACTTGAACATCCAGGCGTGACGGGCGTAGGTCATCTTGACAGAAGAGGGCAACGCCCCCTCCGCGTCTTTGTGAACGAAGGTGATGAAAGAGTTGATATCCCTCAATATGACACGTTTCAGGCAAAATTTGCCAAGCCTCACATATGGCAACGACGCTCGCGGCGGTTGACCTGACTGTAGTTGCCAGCTCGTCGAACATGTTAGCTAGGGAAGTGACGTTGGATAGCAGTAGAGACGGGAGATCATACCATATCCGTGGAACTTCAGTGTGGTGGTATGGTCTGTCAGGGGTGGGTTTCTCCGGTTTCCTAGTGGAGGTTACGGTTCTAATGGGCTTATGTGCATGACGGCCTTGTCTACGGCTCCGCGCGTGGAATATGTTCAGTGACTTGAGTAGCGCGATAACACTGCCATCAGGATAACCGTTCCCACGCTTTAGATGGTACAGAGTGCGTCGGGAGTAAGTGATTGGTGGCCATCTGTTGAAATCTGTTGTGGGTGGACGGAAGTGTTTGTCACTGGCGGCACTTTGAGGGACACTGACACTGGTAGACATCTGTTAATATTTGTCAGTCGTAAAGACCGTGGGTGTGTGTGTGTGTAATAATAATAATAATAATTAACGGTTTATTGAAAAAGTTCTGCAGCCCGAAGGCTGAAAATATACATTGGACATAAATGACTTATTACATACATTGGTGGTTTAACAAAAGCCTTCATTAGAGAAAGGTGAAGGAACATACAGTGAACATACAGATTAATGTAGGTGTTGAACAGCAAACACGTAGTGTAGTAACTCCCTCCCAGATGGTGTTAGGAGGGACCTCACGTGGTGTAGTAGTTCCCTCACAGATGGTGTTATGAGGGGCCTCACGTGGTGTAGTAATTCCCTCACAGATGGTGTTATGAGGGGCCTGATGTGGTGTAGTAATTCCCTCACAGATGGTGTTATGAGGGGCCTCACGTGGTGTAGTAATTCCCTCACAGATGGTGTTATGAGGGGCCTCACGTGGTGTAGTAATTCCCTCACAGATGGTGTTATGAGGGGCCTCACGTGGTGTAGTAATTCCCTCACAGATGGTGTTATGAGGGGCCTCACGTGGTGTAGTAGTTCCCTCACAGACGGTGTTGTATGAGTGAGGTGTGGTCCCAGGCCTTCCTATCGTAGACGGATTAACACATCGCTGGTTGTTGGGTCGGGCCGTTATCACTGGGTACCTGCGACCTCACTGTGTGAAGGTCAACTTGGGTACCACTGTTACTGTTGAGTTGTTCTCACTGACTTAAGCACTGTTCACCACTGTTCACCTCTGTTTAACACTGGTTCCATTCCTTTCCTAAATGAAATAGTAACTTCTGGCGTGAACTTGTTGATATTCCGGCGGGGAGGAGGGTTCAGGGGAGGGAGTTGGTATGGGCCAACTTAACAGTTGACCTGGCTGCTCCGAGAGGAGCGCCAGGTACGTCTTGACCCTTCGGTGTGTGTGTGTGTGTGTGGTGGCGTCCTGTGGTGTAATGGTCAGCATGCTCGCCTCGCGAGCGAGCGGACCCGGGTTCGATCCCCGGGTAGGGTGAAATTATGGGCAAGTTTCTTTACGCCATTTGCCTCTGTCTACCCAGCAGCAATTGGGAACCTGGATGTTAATCGATTTGCGGATCGTATTCCGGGGTAATGGCTAGCCAGTGCAATTGGCAAGTTGTCCGGTCTTCTCAGACTAGGTCTTGCAACTCGTTAACTTAGGGTGTGGTTGTTGTGTTGGCGACAGCTTCTACACCTGAAACAAATTCACGCCTAGGTGGCCCTTGGGTCGGCCATCCTCGTTATATGAGGGGCAACTATTATATGAGTGTGTGTGATGTGTGACTATGGTGTGTGGCTGTGGTGTGTGGGTGTGTGTGTGTGAACATAAGAACATAAGAAAATAAGGAGTCTGCAATAGGCCGGTTGGCCTGTGCATGGCAGCTCCTGTCGAGAGTTACTACCACTCTCTATCATCCATGAATCTATCTAGCCTCCTTTTGAAACTTTCCAGAGTTCCCGCACTTACTACAAAGTTGCTAAGCTTGTTCCACTCGTCCACCACCCAATTTGTGAACCAGTTTCTTCCTATCTCCCTCCTAAACCTAAACTTATCCAACTTGAATCCGTTGCTCCGAGTCCTATCCTGCTCGGATATTATAAGAACTTTGTCTGTATCCCCTTTATTGATTCCTTTCATTCACTTAAATACTTCTATCATTTCTCCCCGCACTCTTCGTCTTTCTTGGGAATGCAAGTTAAGTTTCTTTAACCTATCCTGATATGGAAGGTTTCTAAGTCCCGGAATCATTTCTGTCATTCTTCGCTGCACTGACTCTAGTGAATTTATATCCATTCTATAATAGGGGCACCAGAACTGGACCGCATAATCGAGGTGCGGCCTGACTAGCGCAAGATATAGTTGCAATAAGACCTCTGCACTCTTGTTACTTACACTTCTAGATATAAAACCCAATACTCTGTTTGCCTTATTTCGAACATTAACGCACTGTTTTCTAGGCCGTAGGTCCGGGCTTACAAGTACCCCTAGGTCTCTTTCACAAGTCGACTTCTCTAGGTTGATGTTGTTAAGGCTGTATACATTGTAAGTATTTGTTCTTCCAATATTAAGTACGCTGCACGTGCTGGTGTTGAATTTCATTTGCCATTTTTCAGACCACCCCTGCAGTTTATTTAGATCCTCCTGTAATGCATTTGCATCCTGCCCTGAATTAATTTGCCGCCCTATTTTGGTGTCATCCGCAAACTTGCTTATGTCACTGCTGATCCCAGTATCTCAATCGTTTATGTAGATTATGAACAAGAGTGGGCCTAGTACTGACCCCTGGGGAACCCCACTGGTTACACGGCCCCACTCAGATTTAACACCATCTACGCTGACCCTCTGCGTTCTATCGGTGAGCCATGATTTTATCCAATTTAAAACTTTCCCCTCGATACCATGAGCCTTAATTTTTCTCAGAAGCTTCTGATGCGGTACTCTGTCAAATGCTTTGTCTAAGTAAATAACATCGTAATTTTCGTCATTATCTACTACCTCGAGACTTTCCTAAAAAACGTTAGAAGATTTGTTAGACAAGATTTTCCCTTTATAAACCCATGTTGAGAGTCGTAGATTAATTTGCTTTTTTCTAGGTGCGATCGGATGCTATCTGCTATAATTGATTCAAGAAATTTCCCCACTACTGACGTCAAACTGATCGGCTGGTAATTTGACGCTGATGCTCTGTCTCCCTTTTTGAATATGGGTACTACATTTGCCTGTTTCCACAAGTCTGGCACAACTCCAGTGTCTAATGATTTTGTAAATAAGTTTACGAGGGGTCCGCTAATCTGTTCCCTACACTCTTTCAAGACTCGAGGGAAAATTTCATCCAGCCCTGGGGATTTTGTTTTCTTTAGTTTATCTATCTTCTTAAGAACATCCTCTTTTCTGATAGTGATATTCTTTAATTTCTCTTCTTCCTCTCCCTTAAATATCAGTTCCACCTCTGGAATTTCATCGCAAATTTCTTCTGTGAAAACTGATAAGAAGTAGCTGTTCAATGCTTTGCTTATTTCTTCACTGCCATTTATCAATTCTCCCCTCCCTGACTTTAAAGGCCCAACTTTGTCCTTGAACTTTGTCCTATATACCTGGAAAAATCCCTTGGGATTCGCCTTGGATTCTCTTGCTATTTTGATTTCATAGTCTCTCTTTGCTTTCCTTACATTTTTCTTAACATTCCTAGATAGTTCATTATACTTGTTTCTGAGCTGCTCCTCCCATCCCTATAATTTCTTATATATTCCTTTCTTTATTCCTATGCCATGTTTAAGTTTTCTGGTCATCCACCTTGGCTCATTCTTATTTGACCTAATTTTTCTGTATGGTATATTTTGTTCTTGTGCTTCATGTAGTATACTAGTGAATATATTATAGTCATGATCAATTGTTGTGTCATCTATGACCTCACCCCTTCCTACTGGGAACTGACGTGACTGTTCCCAGGTGACCTCACCAAGGTACCTTCTTAACCACTGATAATCCGCCAACCGAAAGTTTGGGACTGACCATATTGCCGTTGTTTTTCGTTTCCCAATTTAGGGTGAACCTGATTTCTCTGTGATCACTGTTACCTAGTTCTTCCCCTACTGTGATGTCTCTGATAATATTTTCTATATTTGTTAATACTAGGTCTAATGTATTGTCACCTCTAGTAGGTTCTAAGAACATAAGAAAATAAGGAGTCTGCAATAGGCCGGTTGGCCTGTGCATGGCAGCTCCTGTCGAGAGTTACTACCACTCTCTATCATCCATGAATCTATCTAGCCTCCTTTTGAAACTTTCCAGAGTTCCCGCACTTACTACAAAGTTGCTAAGCTTGTTCCACTCGTCCACCACCCCATTTGTGAACCAGTTTCTTCCTATCTCCCTCCTAAACCTAAACTTATCCAACTTGAATCCGTAATTCTGTAATTAGTTGTTTCAAAAAATTGTCCTGTACTGCGTCTAGGAAGTCTTCAGATTCATAGTCGCCTACAAAGTTGTCCCAGTCAATATTTCTGAAGTTGAAATCCCCCCATAATGCATAGGTTGTTATATTTTGTTGCCCTACTCATTTCCTGTCATATGGGCTGAGCTGCTTCTTTGCCAAGACTTGGGGGCTAGGGTGTGTCAATTTTGTCAACATGTTAAAAATCAAATTTGGTAGTCAAAATATTGTGCCTCTTTATGTCTAAACTTGAGATTAGCAAACAAAAATGAATTGAAATAACCCTCACCTACATCAATTATACCTTAAAGTTTCAAATATCAGTATTTCAACAAATTAATGAGACTTGATTAGAATTATTCACTTGATATTAACTAATCTCATGTAAGCATATGGATTATGGAGTATTTTATGGTTCTATAGCTTGTGTACAATATGCATGTCAGAACATGAACATGAACAGGCTCTCCGTGTGGGACAGTTTAATTCTTGTTTTGACTTGTACCAAGCGTGAGGATAAGGCGCCCGGCTCACTCTCCTTCTAGATATCATAGACGGTGGTTTGCTCTCATTGCACTTGCACCTACTCTACCAGACGAATTCTACATTTTAATTATTGTAAGTAGGGCATATTTATTGTCGCAGTTACTTATATCATTGTATAAAACATTATGTTCTAAGAAATTATTATGTTATTTCTGTTACAGCATTTTTGATAAACAAATTGATATTTTTTGAAACAACAATTGAATTATGAAACATTGAAATATTTTTCTATTTGTCAGATAGTGTGAAGATGTCAAAATTGAAGACAAGAAGTCAGTTGTCAACCCACTTGAGCCTGCTAGTTGGTAAAGGGAAGGAGCTTCCTGTATCAGAACTTCCAACAGTGAGAGACATGCTAAGATTAGGGTTACTCCTTCGAGAAAAAAATGCAAAGGACAGAAGGAACTCTACAGATAAAGAACTCATAAATGACATGATAGTCCCTCTTCTGCATCAATGGACAAAAGCTAATGCACTATTCAAACCACCTGTGATTAATCAGTGTCGAACTAATGAGCTAAAACTAACGAAATTATGGCACAAAGCAGTTGAAACATCACTTGGTAAAGGAAACTTGGCCAGGAAAAATGAATTTCTGCACACACTTGATACTCTGTTTGACATTTTGACCTGCAAGTGCTCCATACAATTATGTTCTGAATCCAACTGTTCTCACTCAAGTAAGAGAGAAAATAATTCCCACATTGATTGTGGTTGTCCTCGTGAAAAGAAGATCCCTGTTTTAGAGCTTGAATTTATAAAGGCACAGAGGACAAAGGCAGAAGGCCAAGGAAGTATGCAAATGGGTTCAATAGATTATTCAGAAACAAAGAAGCAGATTGCTAATGCCAAGAAGAGAGAACAAATCCGAGAGAGGGAACAAAAGAAGAAAATGAAGAGTGAAGAAGCCATCCAAAGAGAGGAAGAGCTGTGTCAAGATGTTTATCACTTCCTTGATAGTTCTTCTGATGAACAGGAAGCAACATCAGATGATAGTTCCAAAGAGCCATCTGAACCTTTACCAAAGAAAATGAAATACAACACAAGAAATATTTCAAACATTGCTTTAGCTAGTATTCGCCACCATGCTGGACTTCGTGAGGCTGCAGAAATTGCAACTGCCGCTTGGATAGATGCAGGCCTCATCAGCCGAGAGGATGTATCTTTGGTGATAGATCATAATAAAATTAGAAGAGCACAAGAAAAAATAATGAAGGAAATATCTGATCAGCATGAAAAAGATTTAAGCGAGGGAGGGCTCTCCTGTCTTTTGTTTGATGGAAGAATAGATGACACAAAAGTTTTGCTAGAAGTAGAGGGAGTGAACAGAAAGTTTCCAGGTCTCATCAAAGAAGAACACTACTCTGTCTGTTCTGAGCCTGGTGGTCGGTTTTTGTTTCACTTTGCTCCCGAAACTGAAGTAGAAGGGAAGAAACATGCAGAGGTCATTGCTGATCATATTTTATGTTGGGTTCAGGAGAGAGGACTTGGCAGTTCACTGCAGGCTGTTGGTGGAGATTCAACTGCAGTGAACACCGGATGGCAGGGGGGTGTAATGACGCATTTAGAGAAAAAACTAGGAAGAAGACTTGTTTGGATTGTATGTGATTTACATACAGGCGAGCTACCTCTTCGTCATCTCATCCAGGAACTTGATGGTCCTACAAAGAGCAACAACAAGTGGTCAGGTCCCCTTGGCATCATGCTGGATGAAGCAACACAACTAGAAATAAATACAACCTTTCCAAAGGTCGAAGTTGGTCCTCCCCTTCCGGCGTTGCCTGAAGGAGTCATCAAAGATCTCAGCACAGATCAATCCTATGCTTATCGTATTGCCCAAGCAATAAGATCAGGAGAAGTGCCTCAGTCATTGGCTCTCTTGGAGATTGGACCTGTCAGTCACAGCCGTTGGTTAACTACAGCTCTTCGTTTCTGCAGGATATGGATTTCCAAACACGAATTGAAGGGCAAAGTGCTGAAGAATTTGAGGTTAATTGTTGAATTTATTATTGGAGTTTATCTTCCCCAGTGGTTTAGTGTGAAACTTAATCCTATGTGGGTGGATGGGCCCAATCACCTTTTGTTTCAATTGCAGCTAGTAAGAACACAGAGGAAGGTAGTGAGGGACATCGTGTTACCTGTGGCAAGAAGGTCCGCTTGGTATGCTCGATCAGAAGCAGTTTTGCAAGCAATGCTTTGCAGTCAATGTACCAATCTCCGAACCGAGGCTGTAGAAGTCATTCTAAAGATTAGAGGAACGCTAATAGATGACGACCAGTTGGGAGACTGTTCGTTTCATTCAAGAAAAATTCCCCAAATAAACGTCAATGCCACCAAATTGTCAGAATTGGTTGACTTGAGTTTGGAAGTCTTAGAGCCACCATTGACAACAAGTTTAACTAGCCAAGAATTGAGAAACCTTAAAGAGACTCCAATGCAGGTGCCGAAGTGGCCTTCCCACACTTAAAGTGTGGAGAGATGTGTGAAAATGGTCACAGAAGCAGCGGGCCATGTTTACAGCCACGAGAGGCGAGAAGGTTACATCAAAGCACAAATAGCAAGCAGACTACTGATGACAAGAAACCAAAGCAAAGAGAGTATGAAGGCATTGGTTACTTTCAAATAGACTACGGATAATAAAATATAATAATTTGAAACTTGAAACAGTAACATGTGTGCAAACGCTGGTTATGTTATAAATTCACAAATATGTACATTTAAAAATCCATTTGATGTAGGTAGGACTTATTATAAAAAAAAAATTATGCCAGAATATTGTTTTGCATGCTTAAAGACTACAATAAATTGCTACCAAATTACTCGATTTTCAATTTAGCCAGTTCACCCCCTAAATTGACACACCCTATTGGGGGGCCTGTAAATCACTCCCATATTTAGTTTTTCTCTTCCTTCCGTGATTTCTACCCATACAGACTCTGTTCCTATTTCACCCTTTATTGAATTATTAATTCAACATTTTACTGTGTCCTTGACGAAGAGTGCGACCCCTCCCCCCTTCCTACCTTCCCTGTCCTTGTGAAAAGGTTGTACTCTTCTATGTGGTACTCTGATAAAAAAAATTTGCTAGCCAGATTCATCCAAGTTTCGGTGATTGCTATGACGTCTACATTCTCGGTACATACAACCGCTCTCAGCAAGTCTATTTTATTTCTAACGCTCCTACTGTTTGTATAGTATACATTTAAACCTACCCTTCCCTGGTCCTGTTTTACCCCTTGTCCTGAGCAACTAATTTTACTTCCCAGGACCTGCTTGTTTTTTGACTCCCACTTTCCCCGACCCCTCTCTACTGGCGAAACCCCCCCTTCGGAGTGACAATTTAACGCTCCAGGGATGCAGACAACGTCTACAGGTAGTGGTTGCCATAGAATCGTTGCCAGTTATCAATGAATGCCCAACCATTGTTTGCACAATGTTTTTCCAGTCGGCAATTTATAGCAATTGCCCTGGACAGCCATTCACCACCAACCCCTCTTCTAGGCAAGACACCACATACTATCGGGATCCCTCCCCTATCTCTAATCTTCCCCAGCGCCTCCCTATACCTCTTGAAAAGTTCCTCACTCCTAACCTTACCTATGTCGTTTCCTCCCACACTAAGACACACTACTGGATTGGTACCCTCCCCTGACAAAACCCTGTCTAACCTCTCGGCTACATGCCCTATCCCAGCCCCAGGAAAACACACCCTAGTTCCTACGTTTCCTATCTCTCGCATAAAAAGTGGAGTGAGGGTGTGTGTGGAGTGAGGGTGTATGGTGTGTAAGTGTATGGTGTGTGGGCGTGTGGTGTGATTGTCTGGTGGGTGTGGGCGTGTGTGTGGTTTGTGGGTGTGTAGGTGCCAGGTGTGGGTATGTGTGGGTGTCTGGTTTGTGGTGTGTGTGTGTGGTTTGTGGGTGTGTGGTTTGTGGGTGTGTGGTGTGGTGTGTGTGTGGGTGTGTGGTGTGGTGTGTGTGTGTGGGTGTGTGGTGTGGTGTGTGGTGTGGTGTGGTGTGTGGTGTGGTGTGTGTGTGTGTGGTGTGTGTGTGTTGGTGTGTAGGTGCCTGGTGTGGGTATGTGTGGGGTGTGGGTGTGTGGGGTGTGTGCGTGTCTGGTTTGTGGTGTGTGTGTGTGTGGTTTGTGGGTGTGTGGTTTGTGGGTGTGTGGTTTGTGGGTGTGTGGTGTGTGTGTTGGTGTGTAGGTGCCTGGTGTGGGTATGTGTGGGTGTGTGGTGTGTGTGCGTGTCTGGTTTGTGGGTGTCTGGTGCGTGTGGTGTGTGTGGGGGGGGGGGGGTGCGTAGGTGTGGTGTGGTGTGGGTGCGGTGTGAGTGTGTAGGTGTTGTGTGGGTGTGTAGGTGCGGTGTGAGTGTGTAGGTGTGGTGTGTAGGTGTGGTGTGGGTGCGGTGTGAGTGTGTAGGTGTGGGTGTGTAGGTGTGGTGTGGGTGTGTAGGTGTGGTGTGTAGGTGTGGTGTGGGGGTGTGGTGTGGGTGTGTAGGTGTGGTGTGGGTGTGTAGGTGTGGTGTGATTGTCTGGTGTGTGTCGTGCGAGAATGTGGTGGGTGGGTAGTGCTTGAGAGAGAGAGAGAGAGAGAGAGAGAGAGAGAGAGAGAGAGAGAGAGAGAGAGAGAGAGAGAGAGAGAGAGAGAGAGAGAGAGAGAGAGAGAGAGAGAGAGAGAGAGAGAGTTCCCTCTTCACCACAAAATTAAAAGGAAACATTTCAGTATATGAACATAAGGACGGTGTTTCTGGCGGCTGATTATATTACTTATGAGTTCAATTCAATTTCAAATGTTTATTCCTTAATAGAGGAAGCGGGATCCTAGTGCTGTCACTAGGTACCCCTGTACAATAACACCAG
Organism: Homarus gammarus; assembly: GCA_958450375.1. NCBI lineage: Eukaryota > Metazoa > Arthropoda > Malacostraca > Decapoda > Nephropidae > Homarus > Homarus gammarus. The sequence continues at coordinate 65,098 of CAUDMG010003925.1, forward strand.
AAGCATCTGGCAAGTTTGACAAGTATATACAGTATAAATATTATAAAGGGGCTTACTAAAGCCTAAGGAAGGAAGGATATTCCTTTAACACATAATCAATATTATTTACAAAATATCTGGCCAGTATGGGGATGATCATCGCGTCTCCGTCAGGGGGTCGTGGGGTGGTGGTCCAGCAGGCTTCACGGAAGCGTTGTGTGTGGGGACATCTTAGGAGGTAGTGGATAAGGGTGCTGCTGTCGGGTCTTCTGCATAATGCACAAGAGCGTTGCTCAGGAGATGCGGGGATACCAGTCTCCCAAGCAAAGTCATACCCAATGATGATACGGGCAGCAATCACGTCCCCTTTCCGCGACCCTTTCCCGTAGACGTACGAGAGTTCAGGAAGTTTACGGAGGACATCGTACCAGGTGGGCGGGGAGTCCAGGGGGATGGTACTTATGAGTTTTAATATTCCAATTAGATGGTGGAGGTAACAGTGGTGGTGGTGGTGGTACCAGCTGTGGTGGTGGAGGTAACAGTGGTGGTGGTGGTACCAGTGGTGGTGGTGGTGGAGGTAACAGTGGTGGTGGTGGTACCAGTGGTGGTGGTGGTGGAGGTAACAGTGGTGGTGGAGGTAACAGTGGTGGTGGTGGTGGAGGTAACAGTGGTGGTGGTGGTGGTACCAGTGGTGGAGGTGGAGGTAATAGTGGTGGTGGTGGAGGTAACAGTGGTGGAGGCAACAGTGGTGGTGGTGGTACCAGTGGTGGTGGTGGTGGTGGTGGTACCAGTGGTGGTGGTGGTGGAGGTAACAGTGGTGGTGGAGGCAACAGTGGAGGTGGTGGTGGTACCAGTGGTGGTGGTGGAGGTAACAGTGATGGTGGAGGCAACAGTGGTGGTGGAGGTAGCAGTGGTGGTGGTGGAGGTAACAGTGGTGGTGGAGGTAACAGTGGTGGTGGAGGTAACAGTGGTGGTGGTGGAGGTAGCGGTGGTGGAGGCAACAGTGGAGGTGGTGGTGGAGGCAACAGTGGAGGTGGTGGTGGTACCAGTGGTGGTGGTGGAGGTAACAGTGATGGTGGAGGCAACAGTGGTGGTGGAGGTAACAGTGGTGGTGGAGGCAACAGTGGAGGTGGTGGTGGTACCAGTGGTGGTGGTGGAGGTAACAGTGGTGGTGGAGGCAACAGTGGTGGTGGAGGTAACAGTGGTGGTGGTGGAGGTAGCAGTGGTGGTGGTGGAGGTGGTAACACGTGGTGGTGGAGGTAACAGTGGTGGTGGTGGAGGTAGCAGTGGTGGTGGTGGAGGTAACAGTGGTGGTGGAGGTGGTAACAGGTGGTGGTGGAGGTGGTAACAGGTGGTGGAGGTAACAGCAGTGATGGTGGAGGTAACAGTGGTGGTGGTGGAGGAGGTAACAGTGGTGGTGGTGGAGGTGGTAACAGGTGGTGGAGGTAACAGCAGTGATGGTGGAGGTAACAGCAGTGATGGTGGTGGTAACGGTGGTGGAGGCGAGTCAGTCAGGCACCAGTATTTACGGCTCACACTCACGATACGCGGAAGACACACCACCCCCTCCTCTTCCCCTCCCCTACTCTACCCCACTAACGCCTCTTCCCCCTTACCTTCCTCCTCCACTTGCGCTCCCCTACCCTCCCTCCTCTTTCCCTTCCCCTTATCCTCCCCAACCCTCTCCTACCACACTACCTAATCTGTTCCCCCTCCCCTTCAATATCCTCTCCCCCACCCCCTCTATTCATGACCCCAACCATGTAATACCCCCCCCCCCACCCCCTCTCCCATTGTCTGGATCTAGAAGGTAAATCCATTCAAAGCGTTACGGTGTTTGAGTTATCGTCTTGCCTCACGGAAAGGAAGAATGATAGAAGGAAAGAAGGAATGATGGCTGGAAGGAAGAAATTATGTAAAGAATGATAGAAGGAATGATGAATAGAAGGAAGGAAGGACGCATAGAGGAAAAGAAGGAATGGTGAAAAGGCAGGAAGGAAGTAAAGGAGGAATTACGGAAGGGAGGCGTGACAGAATGATGGAAGGAGGGGAAGAGTCCGGTGCATTGCACTCTCTCTCTCTCTCTCTCACACACACACACACACACCCTCTAGTGGAATATACTGAGTTTAATATTTTAACACTGGTAAGAGTTCTAATTGCCCGGTGTGTTTGGGACCATGTGGCCGTCTGGAGGGCCACTTAGGAGGGGGACCGCAGACAGCTGGGTTTTGCTGGTCTTGATGAGAACAGAAGGTTTCCCCCAAGACCGTGAGAGCAGAAGGTTTCCCCCAAGACCGTGAGAGCAGAAGGTTTCCCCCAAGACCGTGAGAGCAGAAGGTTTTCCCCCAAGACCGTGACAGCAGAAGGTTTCCCCCCAGACTGTGAGAGCAGAAGGTTCCCCCAAGACCGTGAGAGCAGAAGGTTTCCCCCAAGACTGTGAGAGCAGAAGGTTTCCCCCAAGACCGTGAGAGCAGAAGGTTTCCCCCAAGACCGTGAGAGCAGAAGGTTTCCCCCAAGACCGTGAGAGCAGAAGGTTTCCCCCAAGACCGTGAGAGCAGAAGGTTTCCCCCCAGACAGTGACAGCAGAAGGTTTCCCCCCAGACTGTGAGAGCAGAAGGTTTTCCCCCAAGACCGTGAGAGCAGGAGGTTTCCCCCCAGACCGTGAGAGCAGAAGGTTCCCCCCAGACCGTGAGAGCAGGAAGTTTCCCCCCAGACCGTGAGAGCAGAAGGTTCCCCCCAGACTGTGAGAGCAGAAGGTTCCCCCCAGACTGTGAGAGCAGGTTTCCCCCCCAGATTGTGAGAGCAGAAGGTTTCCCCCACAGACCGTGAGAGCAGGTTTCCCCCCAGACCGTGAGAGCAGAAGGTTCCCCCCAGACCGTGAGAGCAGAAGGTTCCCCCCAGACCGTGAGAGCAGAAGGTTTCCCCCCAGACCGTGAGAGCAGAAGGTTTCCCCCAGACCGTGAGAGCAGGAGGTTTCCCCCCAGACCGTGAGAGCAGAAAGTGTCCCCCCCAGACCGTGAGAGCAGAAGGTTTCCCCCCAGACCGTGAGAGCAGAAGGTTTCCCCCCAGACCGTGAGAGCAGAAGGTTTCCCCCCAGACCGTGAGAGCAGAAGGTTCCCCCCAGACCGTGAGAGCAGAAGGTTCCTCCCCAGACCGTGAGAGCAGAAGGTTCCCCTCCAGACCGTGAGAGCAGAAAGTGTCCCCCCAGACCGTGAGAGCAGAAGGTTCCCCCCAGACCGTGAGAGCAGGAGGTTCCCCCCAGACCGTGAGAGCAGAAGGTTCCCCCCAGACCGTGAGAGCAGAAGGTTTCCCCCCCCCCCCAGACCGTGAGAGCAGTAGGTCCCCCCCCCCCAGACCGTGAGAGCAGAAGGTTCCTCCCCAGACCGTGAGAGCAGAAGGTTTCCCCCCAGACCGTGAGAGCAGAAGGTTTCCCCCCAGACCGTGAGAGCAGAAGGTTTCCCCCCCAGACCGTGAGAGCAGAAGGTTTCCCCCCAGACCGTGAGAGCAGAAGGTTTCCCCCCCAGACTGTGAGAGCAGAAGGTTCCTCCCCAGACCGTGAGAGCAGAAAGTTCCTCCCAGACCGTGAGAGCAGAAAGTGTCCCCCCAGCACCAACTGTCTCTCTATTATTCAACTTGGCCTCTGTTATGTGGTCTGCAAGATACAGTACGACCATTTACTCTCTGAAGGGGCCATATGGGCTCTGCCAGGGCCACATGGTCTCTACAAGGGCCACATGGTCTCTAAAAAGGGCCACATGGTCTCTACAAGGGCCACATGGTCTCTACAAGGGCCATTTAGCCAGCCCCGTCCATCAGCCAACAGTTCACCGCACCTTCGCTCGGTAAAGTCGTCGGCTGGCACCTAACTGTGTGGTATATCCGGCAGGCGTTATATATTACTAATTGGCAACTGTGTGTGTGTGTGTGTGTGTGTTTACTAACCCTTTGAGTGCGATGAGTTACACCAATGAATAAACACTGGAGGAGGAGGAGGAGGAGGAGGACAATAAGTGTCTGTGGATATTAATGACTAACACACGACGCTCACTCCCTGCTGTACCCGCCTCACGACACAGTAAATGTTACCACCACCACCACAACAACACAACGCAGCACAACACAACAACACAACACCGTACACTACAACACACCTAGGAACACTATAACGTACACCACAACACAACATCACCTTACATGACAGCATATCATAACACATTACGTCACAGAACCACGTAGTTCTCCACAAATGAAATCCACTGTTATTAGTAAGCTGCATTTTGATTGGTTGTTCAGTCGGCCGCTGTATACACGACCCATCAATAGTCAAATGATGCTCTCACTTGAGCAGCCAATAAAATCATGGCTGTCAAAAGGCGATGTATTCCGATTGGCTGCTCAAGTTAATTATAAATCAACTCCTCCTGGGCATAAGACTCAGTCGGCCAGCCAACAGAATTGAATTTGTCAAAAATTATCGACAAGTATTCTGATTGGCTGTTGAGTCAGCAGGTAAGCTAACAACACTAAATCGGATTCCTTTAGGAATGAGCCTCACCCAGAGAGCCAATAAGATTCAGCTTTTGTCAAGACGATCTGTTCTGATTGGATGTCCCGTTTTCAGCAACGCTTCCAAGAGACACTTTGATGCTTATCTTGTGTTCGGATCCTTGGAGAGACGACCCTTGTCTTCGTCTTCAACCAGAGTTAATGGCCAAGATCTCTCTCTCTCTCTCTCTCTCTCTCCCCGTCCTCAGGCTAATGTCAACACAACACACTCCATGGCCATGGCATTACCCTCCCCTCTCCCCAATACCCTTCCTTTCCTCCCCCCCCACTTCTCCATCTCTCTCTTACGTCTCCCTCGTTTTAATCACCCCTAAGTGTACCCTCACCCTTATCCTCCCCAGCACTTCTCAATCTCTCCCTCTACTAGCCTCCCCATCCCTCGAGCTAACTCTCCCTCCCTTTCCCTAGCCACTCCGGGTGGACAAAATGGAATGGAATGTTTGGAATGGATGGGACGGGTGAGAGGTGGAATGGGCGGGGGGTAAAAGAGATAGAACGGGTGGGAGAGACATCCGCAAGAACCACCCCATCACCCCTTCCTCTCTCATACCCACGACGGGTGAGTCAGGAGAGGAGAGAAGACGGGGGCAAGGAGAGAAGGAGGAAGGAAGGAGGAGAGAGATAAGAGATGAGAGGAGAGGGGCAGCGGAGGAGAAAGAGGAGGGGTAAGAGAGAGGGGAAGAGGCAGAGAGAGGGGAAGAGGAGGAGAGGGGAAGAGGAGGAGAGGGGAAGAGGAGGAGAGGGGGGGAGACACAAGCAGTATCCTAACGCCGTCGTTGCAAAATTCAGTCTGGAGGCTGATGGTGACGTCATAAGCGAGGAGAGAGAGAGAGAGAGAGAGAGAGAGAGAGAGAGAGAGAGAGAGAGAGAGAGAGAGAGAGAGAGAGAGAGAGAGAGAGAGAGAGAGACCCCAACACAGTGGTCAGTCATCACCAACTTGAACAAACGCCACTGAATATTGATCAGTTTTAACATGAGGATTGAGGTGTGGTGGCCCAGTAGACAAGACGATCACCTCCTGGTCACCGGTTAGTTCCCTCTGGCCATCCAGCTGTAAACGTGGACCTAATTTCACAGTTGGGGAAGTGAAGGTGGTCGATTACAGTGCCTAAAGCTGAAGTGTCTTGTATTATGCCTACGAGAGACACTTTTACTCGTGCGATTTCTCTCTATTTATTAGTCTCATACACAAAACTACACACGCACAGAGGTAGGTGTGTGTGTGTGTGTGTTTTACAAGATCGGTGTGGAAAAACGAGAACAAATCTAGGGAAAGCACCCCACATATTTCAGCCTCTCTCTCTCTCTCTCTCTGACACGACCTCCAAGAAACCGCAACACTGAAAGGGCGGGGACGGCCAGTCATGGGCGGAAGGGCGGGGGCGGCCAGTCATGGGCGGAAGGGCGGGGGTGGCCGATCGTGGGTGAAAGGGCGGGGGTGGCCGATCGTGGGTGAAAGGGCGGGGGTGGCCGATCGTGGGTGAAAGGGCGGGGGTGGCCGATCGAGGATGACAGGGTGGGAGCGGCCAGTCATGGGTGAAAAGGCGGGGGCGGCCAGTCATGGGCGGAAGGGCGGGGGCGGCCGATCGTGGATGATAAGGCGGGGGCGGCCAGTCATGGGTGAAAGGGCGGGGGCGGCCAGTCATGGGTGAAAGGGCGGGGGCGGCCAGTCACGAGCGAAAGGGCGGGGGTAGCCGATCGTGGTTGAAAGGGCGGGGGTGGCCGATCGTGGATGACAGGGCGGGGGCGGCCAGTCATGGGTGAAAGGGCGGGGGCGGCCAGTCATGGGCGGAAGGGCGGGGGTGGCCGGTCGTGGGTGGCAGGGTGGGGATAGTCGGCCGTGGGTGGCAGAGTAATATACACAAATTTACAACCACAAGACGAAAATAAAAGTTGCGATACAACATACCTGCATACATATTACACATAAGTAAGTTGTATCACTTTACGGAGTGTGTGTGTGTGTGTGTGTGTGATAAACAACCACCATTAGCAGACTATAGTGTACGTGCTGTAGATACATTAATATTAATCACTGATATGTCTCAGTAATTATAATATGGTAATGAGGAACCCGACCAATGTCTCCCAGAACCTGCCACCACCACCACTGGAACCTGCCAACACCACCACTGGAACCTGCCAACACCACCACTGTAACCTGCCAACACCACCACTGGAACCTGCCAACACCACCACTGGAACCTGCCAACACCACCACTGGAACCTGCCGACACCACCACTGAAACCTGCCGACACCACCACTGAAACCTGCCGACACCACCACTGAAACCTGCCGACACCACCAAACCTGCCGACACCACCACTGAAACCTGCCGACACCACCACTGAAGCCTCCCAACACCACCACTGGAGCCTGCCAACACCCCCACTGGAACCTGCCAATAACACCACTGGAACCTGCCAACACCCCAATGGAGCCTGGCAACACCCCCACTGGAGCCTGCCAACACCACCACTGGAACCTGCCAACACCACCACTGGAACCTGCCAAGAACACCACTGGAACCTGCCAACACCGCCACTGGAACCTGCCAACACCCCCACTGGAACCTCCCAACACCCCCACTGGAGCCTGCCAACACCACCACTGGAGCCTGCCAACACCCCCACTGGAGCCTGCCAACACCACCACTGGAGCCTGCCAACACCCCCACTGGAGCCTGCCAACACCCCCACTGGAGCCTGCCAACACCCCCAGTGGAGCCTGCCAACACCACCACTGGAGCCTGCCAACACCACCACTGGAGCCTGCCAACACCACCACTGGAGCCTGCCAACACGACATCCTGGTCATTACGGAAGTTCTCTCATTATTTCCTCTAACACAGGAAATCAGATGTGTAGCTGCATTGTGTCTTGTTTGTGTCTGCCTGTGCTGCTCTGCGTCTGTCAGTGTCTGCCTGTCAGTGTATATTTCTCTGGCTTTTCTTCCTCTATATGTCTGTGTTTGCCTGTATGTATATATATATATATATATATATATATATATATATATATATATATATATATATATATATATACTTCATTTTTAGTCCAATTAACACGCGGACTTTGAACATATAATCAACGACCTAACCAGCAAGGAATCGAACCCTCGACCTACTGGGTGTGACTAGGGAACGCTTACCGGCTAGGCCACAAGGACACTAAAAGCAGTTCTAGACTCTGTTATATTTCACACAAAGCCTGTTCATCGAGCTGATGGCGCCGTGAACCTCAATGGGAAACTGCCCGTGCCTCTTATGTGGTGTCAGTAGCATTTTACCGAATCCAGCTGGTATGAAACGCGAGGTACATATATATACTTCATTTTTAGTCCAATTAACACGCGGACTTTGAACATATAATCAACGACCTCACCAGCAAGGAATCGAACCCTCGACCTACTGGGTGTGACTAGGGAACGCTTACCGGCTAGGCCACAATGACACTAAAAGCAGTTCTAGACTCTGTTATATTTCACACAAAGCCTGTTCATCGAGCTGATGGCGCCGTGAACCTCAATGGGAAACTGCCCGTGCCTCTTATGTGGTGTCAGTAGCATTTTACCGAATCCAGCTGGTATGAAACGCGAGGTACATATATATACTTCATTTTTAGTCCAATTAACACGCGGACTTTGAACATATAATCAACGACCTCACCAGCAAGGAATCGAACCCTCGACCTACTGGGTGTGACTAGGGAACGCTTACCGGCTAGGCCACAAGGACACTAAAAGCAGTTCTAGACTCTGTTATATTTCACACAAAGCCTGTTCATCGAGCTGATGGCGCCGTGAACCTCAATGGGAAACTGCCCGTGCCTCTTATGTGGTGTCAGTAGTATTTTACCGAATCCAGCTGGCATGAAACGCGAGGTACATATTGTATGTATATTATGTATGCTGGATTATATATCATGTATGTATATTATGTATGTGCTCCATTTATGTATTATTTATTCAGCCTAGCTAGCAGCGTGTGGCAATGTTATTACCATATCCCACACGCTTAATTAATGTGCCTGGCGACGTATGGAAGCTGCTAATGTATCACTTGCCATACGTCGCCTATAGCAGTTGACCGGGAGCCTAGTCAAGAGAGAGTGCTGCTCTCCTTTGTGTACATACTCTTATCCAGTAAACCGAACCTACAAAACTATACAGGTGTTTGTGTTCTCTCCTGTATATAGAACTTATTATTCAGAACCTAACACATATATATACTTCATTTTTAGTCCAATTAACACGCGGACTTTGAACATATAATCAACGACCTCACCAGCAAGGAATCGAACCCTCGACCTACTGGGTGTGACTAGGGAACGCTTACCGGCTAGGCCACAAGGACACTAAAAGCAGTTCTAGACTCTGTTATATTTCACACAAAGCCTGTTCATCGAGCTGATGGCGCCGTGAACCTCAATGGGAAACTGCCCGTGCCTCTTATGTGGTGTCAGTAGCATTTTACCGAATCCAGCTGGTATGAAACGCGAGGTACATATATATACTTCATTTTTAGTCCAATTAACACGCAGACTTTGAACATATAATCAACGACCTCACCAGCAAGGAATCGAACCCTCGACCTACTGGGTGTGACTAGGGAACGCTTACCGGCTAGGCCACAAGGACACTAAAAGCAGTTCTAGACTCTGTTATATTTCACACAAAGCCTGTTCATCGAGCTGATGGCGCCGTGAACCTCAATGGGAAACTGCCCGTGCCTCTTATGTGGTGCCAGTAGCATTTTACCGAATCCAGCTGGTATGAAACGCGAGGTACATATATATACTTCATTTTTAGTCCAATTAACACGCGGACTTTGAACATATAATCAACGACCTCACCAGCAAGGAATCGAACCCTCGACCTACTGGGTGTGACTAGGGAACGCTTACCGGCTAGGCCACAAGGACACTAAAAGCAGTTCTAGACTCTGTTATATTTCACACAAAGCCTGTTCATCGAGCTGATGGCGCCGTGAACCTCAATGGGAAACTGCCCGTGCCTCTTATGTGGTGTCAGTAGCATTTTACCGAATCCAGCTGGTATGAAACGCGAGGTACATATATATACTTCATTTAGCTGGATTCGGTAAAATGCTACTGACACCACATAAGAGGCACGGGCAGTTTCCCATTGAGGTTCACGGCGCCATCAGCTCGATGAACAGGCTTTGTGTGAAATATAACAGAGTCTAGAACTGCTTTTAGTGTCCTTGTGGCCTAGCCGGTAAGCGTTCCCTAGTCACACCCAGTATGTCGAGGGTTCGATTCCTTGCTGGTGAGGTCGTTGATTATATATATATATATATATATATATATATATACATATATATACATATATATATATATATATATATATATATATATATATATATATACCTCTCTCTGCCTGCATGTCTGTCTGTTTCTCTGTGCCCGCATGATTAAGGTATCACCTGGACCCCACTAATCCATTACTACACCTCAAGCACCCGCCCAAGAGGCACCGCCCGAGGAGGAGAAGAAGAAGGAGAAAGTTTACAACTTCTCCGCCGGCTGAGAGATAATTACTTCCCTGGACTTAAGGAGCTATAACGAAAGTGCCACACTCCTGGAGACTCAATAAGAAAGTGTCACACTCCTGGAGACTTAAAAAGACAGTGTCACACTCCTGGAGACTCAATAAGAAAGTGTCACACTCCTGGAGGCTCAATAAGAAAGTGTCACACTCCTGGAGACTCAAGAAGAAAGTGTCACTCTCCTGGAGACTCAAGAAGAAAGTCACACTCCTGGAGACTCAACAAAAAAGTGTCACACTCCTTGAGGCTCAAGAAGAAAGTGTCACACTCCTGGAGACTCGATAAGAAAGTGTCACACTCCTGGAGACTCAATAAGAAAGTGTCACACTACTGGAGGCTCAATAAGAAAGTGTCACACTCCTGAAGACTCAAGAAGAAAGTGTCACACTACTGGAGGCTCAATAAGAAAGTGTCACACTACTGGAGGCTCAATAAGAAAGTGTCACACTCCTGGAGACTCGATAAGAAAGTGTCACACTCCTGGAGACTCAACAAGAGTGTCACACTCCTTGAGGCTCAAGAAGAAAGAGTCACACTCCTGGAGACTCGATAAGAAAGTGTCACACTCCTGGAGACTCCAGTGTGAGACAAAATGGAGGGCAGGAAAAAAGGCTCAATACTGGAGACTGCATTAAGAAGGCTCCGTGGTGTGACGGCCCTCAGGACTCAACACTCGGCCCCTCACCCAGGAGCTGTCGGCTCGATCCACACGGGCGACCACTGACTAGGGGGCTCCGAGTCGACTCAGCTGCGCCCCCCCCTCCCCCCCCAAAACCTAACCTTTCATAACTTCTCAAACTATGGAGGGAACTACTCATTATCGACCTATTCTTGGTTGGAGATTACTTACATCAACACAATACATTTCCTAGATATCCATTACTAATTGTTAAAGTTACACAAGATGGCCAGACAGACGGAGAGACAGACACACTATTTCCATACCTCCTATCTGATGTGGCGAGGGAGAATAAAGGAAAGAACATAATGAAGGAAGACGTGCAAGGTGTACCACTGCCTTCAGGCCTTATAATGGTACCAACAACAGCGAGTGACGTCACCCCCCCCCCACCCCCCGGGCGTGACCTACAAGTGAGGGTGACCTGACTGTGGGCGTCTTGGCTCACAGCCCACTAGGACCCACAACACATCTCTCAACAGTGTTATGTTTGGCACACACAAACAAGCGCCGGAACTTGCCAATTATCCCAACAAAAACAACAACAACAAGGTAATTCCCAATGTCAAAAATGCAAAAATTTTCTCAATGTAAAAAAATACCAAATTACCGAAACATTCCATTCTTATAAAAAATGCAGAAACACGGAAATATTCTTGGTGGAAAATCTACTGTTGATGATGTCAAGTTGAGACGAAATTGCTATTTACGATACGGGTCGAGGAGGAGCCCACTGTCTTGTAAGTAGCTGGGGAGTAGTGGCTGGGGTAAGTGGCAGGAGGAGTGGCAGTCGGGAAAGTGGGTGAGGGGGAGCAGGGCCGAGAGGAGTAGAAGCAAGATAAGAGTGGAAGAGACGGAATAGGGGGTAAACAGAGAGAGAAGATGAGTGGAAAGGGGGAAATAGGGGCAAAGGATTGGAGAAGTAGAGGGCAGAGGGGAAAGAAGAGGGAAATGATAGCTGCTATGGAAGGGGGATCAAGGGGAAGGGGAGAGGGAAAAGAGGAGGGGGGTTTAGTGCAATGAAACTGGGGATTACGGAAATAAGAGGGGGGGGGGGGCAGGGTGAGAGAAGAGTAACACCAACAAGAACAACTACTAAACACAACCACATTACGTAAATACAACCACACTAATAACCACAACAGCAGCAGCAGCAGCAAGAGATACACCTAACCCAATTAGCTGAACAAATTGGATTTAATTGTCCTGTAGGGGGAGAGGGAAGGGTCAGTGGGGGGAGTGTGAGGGTCTCAATTTTTACGATGTTAATAGTGCCGTCGGGAGAGGTGAGGGAGAGGGGATAGGTGAGAGAGGGGGACCGAATAGGTGGGGGAGGGGATAGGTGAGAGAGGGGGAGAGGATAGGTGAGAGAGGAGGAGGGGATAGGTGAGAGAGGGGAGAGATGAGGGAGGGGAGAGGCAAAGGAGGGGGCGGGATAGGTGAGGAAGGGGGAGGGGATAGGTGAGGGAAGGGGTGAGAGAATGAGGTACTATGGTGATTTACAAGTGGCAAACTACCACCATCACCTCGACCACCACTACCACCATCACCTCTACCACCACTACCACCATCACCTCGACCACCACTACCACCATCACCTCTACCACCACTACCACCATCACCTCTACCACCACTACCACCATCACCTCTACCACCACTACCACCATCACCTCGACCACCACTACCACCATCACCTCGACCACCACTACCACCATCACCTCGACCACCACTACCACCATCACCTCTACCACCACTACCACCATCACCTCTACCACCACTACCACCATCACCTCTACCACCATTACCACAGCCCGTCACCAGCCTCTACTATCCACCACAGCCCGCCACAAGCCTCTACTGTCTACCACAACCTGTCACCAGCCTATACTGTCAACCACAGCCTGTCACCAGCCTCAACTATCCACCACAGCCCGTCACCAGCCTCAACTATCCACCACAGCCCGTCACCAGCCTCTACTATCCACCACAGCCCGTCACCAGCCTCTACTATCCACCACAGCCCGTCACCAGCCTCAACTATCCACCACAGCCCGTCACCAGCCTCTACTATCCACCACAGCCCGTCACCAGCCTCTACTATCCACCACAGCCCGTCACCAGCCTCTACTATCCACCACAACCCGTCACCAGCCTCTACTGTCCACCACAGCCAGTCAACAGCCTCTACTGTCTACCACAGCACGTCACCAGCCTATACTGTCTACCACAGCCCGTCACCAGCCTCTACTATCCACCACAGCCCGTCACCAGCCTCTACTATCCACCACAGCCAGTCACCAGCCTCTACTATCCACCACAGCCCGTCACCAGCCTCTACTATCCACCACAGCCCGTCACCAGCCTCTACTATCCACCACAGCCCCTCACCAGCCGCTTCTGTCTACCACAGCCCGTCACCAGCCTCTACTGTCTACCACAGCCCGTCACCAGCCTCTACTATCCACCACAGCCCGTCACCAGCCTCTACTATCCACCACAGCCCGTCACCAGCCTCTACTATCCACCACAGCCCGTCACCAGCCTCTACTATCCACCACAGCCCGTCACCAGCCTCTACTATCCACCACAGCCCGTCACCAGCCTCTACTATCCACCACAGCCCGTCACCAGCCTCTACTATCCACCACAGCCTCTCTCTCTCTCTCATTTCACCTGGTCTCTCAAGGAACACAAGCAGACAGCAAATTGTATCAACGCTGGTAATGAAGACTTCAATTTACCTGAGGCAATACTACCACACACTACCATACTCCACCATGACACACTACCATACTCCACCATGACACACTACCATACTCCACCACCACACACAACCATACTCCACCATGACACACTACCATACTCCACCACCACACACAACCATACTCCACCACCACACACTACCATACTCCACCACCACACGCCACTATACTACACCACAGCACCATAATACACCACCACATACCATTAAACTTTACACGCCACCACACATCACACCCCACTCCCCAGATCACTGTTCCAACTCTCCTGGTAACTCAACTTTCATACAAGTTCAAATGGATCTGGGAATTGAGTCAAAGAGGCGTTTATGACTGTATAAACGGCTGGTGAATGACTCAACGATGACTGTATGACTCAAAGATGACTGTATGACTCAACGAAGACTGTATGACTCGACGATGACTGTATGACTCAACGATGACTGTATGACTCAACGAAGACTGTATGACTCGATGACTGTACGACTCAACGATGACTGCATGACTCAATGATGACTATGACTCAACGATGACTGCATGACTCAACGATGACTATGACTCAACGATGACTGTATGACTCAACGATGACTCAATGACGACTATATGACTCAACGATGACTATGACTCAACGATGACTATGACTCAACGATGACTGTATAACTCAACGATGACTGTATGACTCAACAATGACTATGACTCAACGATGACTGTATGACTCAACAATGACTATGACTCAACGATGACTGTATGACTCAACGAAGACTGTATGACTCAACGAAGACTGTATGACTCAACGATGACCCAACAATAACTGTATGACTCAACGATGACTATGACTCAACGATGAATATGACTCAACGATGACTGTATGACTCAACGATGACTGTATGACTCAACGATGACTGTATGACTCAACAATGACTATGACTCAATGACGACTATATGACTCAACAATGATTATGACTCAACGATGACTGACTCAACGATGACTGACTTAACGATGACTATGACTCAACGATGACTGTATGACTCAACGATGACTGTATGACTCAACAATGACTATGACTCAACGATGACTGTATGACTCAACGAAGACTGTATGACTCAACGATGACTGTATGACTCAACGATGACTGTATGACTCAACAATGACTATGACTCAATGATGACTATATGACTCAACGATGACTATGACTCAACGATGACTGTATGACTCAACGATGACCATGACTCAATGACGACTATGACTCAACGATGACTATGACTCAACGATGACTGACTCAACGATGACTGACTTAACGATGACTATGACTCAACGATGACTATGACTGTATGACTCAACGATGACTATGACTCAACGATGACAGTATGACTCAACGATGACAATGACTCAACGATGACTATGACTCTACGATGACTGTATGACTCAACGATGACTGTATGACTCAACGATGACAATGACTCAACGATGACTATGACCCAATGATGACTGTATGACTCAACGATGACTGTATGACTCAACGATGACTATGACTCAACGATGACTATGACTCAACGATGACCCAACAATAACTGTATGACTCAACGATGACTCAACAATAACTGTATGACTCAACGATGACTATGACTCAACGATGAATGACTCAACAATAATTGTATGACTCAACGATGACTACGACAGAACGATGACTGCATAACTTAACGATAACTATAACGACGACTACTCTCTCTCTCTCGATCTGAGAATTAGTGAAACACTGCAACAATCACCAGGTTGAGACACTAATGTTGGATGACGGTGATGAGGAAGACGGAGACGGAACAACAAAAGACAGAAGAATGAAAGAAATTAAAAATAAAATAAAAAAAAGAATGGAAAGAAAAAATATTTGAGAGAAAATTTCAAATATCCGGCTCTTTTCACAAACACATGCAAATTAAGTGAGTGTGTGTGTGTGTTTCATCAGACACAACAGCCGGTCGCCAGCCAGTAGTCGCCGGCAGCTTCTCACCGCACTGCCACCACCGTCCTGCCCCGCCCCCGTGACGTCTTTCAGCCGCTCTGCCGTCACAGTCAGGTCACCACCACCGTGACGTCATTCCCGCCTCTCCCCTCCCACACACACGAACACTGATGTAAGGTTTAGTGTACCTAGTCTCTTATCATTCTTTCGTTTTCCTTTATCAATCTTTCTCATTCTCACTTTTCTTCAACCATTCTTTCTTCCTTTCTCCTCCACCTCCCTCCGTTCATTTACTCTTCTTCTTCTTCTTCTCCTGTGATCACTCTTTCTTTTTTCTTCCCTCCTCCTGTTTTCGTTCTCCTCCGTTTTTTATTGGCTCGTTTTTACATCATTATACATAACAATAAGGGTAATAATTGTACACACTATCTCCCTATCTCTATTCCTACCCCTCCTATCTCACTATCTCTGTATCCCCCATCTCACTCTCTTCCTATCTCTATTTCTCTCTCTCTCTCTCTCGTTCACCCCGTCTCGATCTCTCTGTCGAGTCTAATCACCAGCCTTAACAGCCCTACCATACTTAACGACGAACAAGGAGGTACTTACGCTACCACTCGTCAACAACAGTAGCTACTCACCTGTAAAGAACAAAATAAGGTAATTAAAAACCGATTATATAAACATATTACTGAGAGAGAGAGAGAGAGAGAGAGAGAGAGAGAGAGAGAGAGAGAGAGAGAGTTAAAAAATATTTGTGTGTGTGTGATTCTATATATACCAACAAACACCATTATGAAACTTCTTTTACACACACACACACACACACACACACACACACACACACACACACACCAATAATAAACAAATCACATATAAATTTCACACACACACACAAAACACACACACACACACACACAAATAATCAACACATCACATATAAATTCACAACCTAACCTAACCATTTATTAGCTCCGTCAACTGTCACCCGATAACAGCCCTGATATCGGCTAATGTTACGATATCGGGACAACAACAAGTGAGTAAATACCTTTGTTAGTTATCGGCATTAAAATCATAATCTTCGCTTCGTTAATAATTATCGGCATAAGAACCTTGGAACCAGCGTCACCTAATGTAAACCAGTAACAACCAATATAAACCCCAGAACCAACATCAACCAATACAAACCAGCAGGAACCACTATAAACCCTGGAACCCAATATAAACCACAGGTCCCCCAATATAACGTCAAAACTCATTATATATTCTGCGTGTCATGCTTCCCCGGCCATAGCTCCAGACGATACTGTGTGTGTGTGTGTACTTCCATATCAATCTTTCTCTCTCTCTCTCTCTCTCTCCTTCTCTCCCTCCTTCTGTTTGTAGGTCAGTCACTCTCCCTCCTCCTGTTTGTCGGTCAGTCACTCTCCCTCCTTTTGTTTGTAGGTCAGTCACTCTCCCTCCTTCTCTTTGTAGGTCAGTCACTCTCCCTCCTTCTGTTTGTAGGTCACCTTCCTTCCCTCCTTCACCAGACAGGAAGGACACGGGTCTTGCATCACCATCCAGGCGCCACAGTCAAGAACACATACATACATACTCTCCCTTCTTTACCCTCCCCTGGCCTTACATACGTTTCCCCCCTCTCCCTACCTAACCCTCCCCTGGCCCTCCATACGTTTCCCCCCTCTCCCCCCATTACCCTCCCCTGGCCCTCCATACGTTTCCCCCCTCCGCCTTCTCCCCCCCTTACCCTCCCCTGGCCCTCCTTATTCAGACGCCATATACAACATCCGCGAAGCTCACACACGCCTCCCACGCCTGGCTCACACACACGCCTCCCACGCCTGGCTCACACACACGCTTCCCACGCCTGGCTCACACACGCCTCTCATGCCTGGCTCACACACACACACGCCTCCCACGCCTGGCTCACACACGCCTCCCACGCCTGGCTCACACACGCCTCTCATGCCTGGCTCACACACGCCTCTCATGCCTGGCTCACACACGCCTCTCATGCCTGGCTCTCACACACGCCTCCCACGTCTGGCTCACACACGCCTCTCATGCCTGGCTCACACACACGCCTCCCACGCCTGGCTCACACACACGCCTCCCACGCCTGGCTCACACACACGCCTCTCATGCCTGGCTCACACACACGCCTCCCACGCCTGGCTCACACACACGCCTCCCACGCCTGGCTCACACACGCCTCCCACGCCTGGCTCACACACGCCTCCTTCTCATTCCAGTTTACGACTTGAGATGCTGTGTGGCCGGAACATACGACTTGCTGGTGTGTGTGTGTGTGTGTGTGTGTGTCGATCTCCTTTCTTCATCCTTCTTGATCTTTTTCTCTTCCTTGCTGATCCTCCTCCTCTCCTCCAACTTCTTTTTCTTCTTCCAGCTTTTCCTCTCCATCCTCTTCCTCCTCATTGATCCTCCTTCTTGCCCCCCCCCCCCACCCCTTCCACCTACCTCCTTTTGCTCCTTCCACCCCACTCAACTACATCCTCCTCCTCCTCATTTCCACTCCCTGTCCCCCGTCCTCCTCCATGTACCTCCTATTCCTCCTCATTCACAGACTTCCCCCTTTCGCCCTACCTACCCCTCTTCCCCTCCACCTACCTCTCCTCTTCCTTCCCATCCATATACTTCTTCCTCAACTTCCCCCTCTCCTACTTCCTCCTTTCCCCCTTCCTAACCCCCTTCTCCTCCTCGTTCCTACCCTTCCTCCTCCTACCATAAGAATGGGTCACTTTTTACAAGTAAGTCAGTATAAGCCTGGCAGTAAAGCAACTAACCAAGTGGGCGTCACCCCTGAGAGACGAGGGAAAGAAATTATGACGTAAAATGTGGGGGGTTTTTTTTAAATTAAGAATGACAACACAAAAACCTCCAGCGAGTCTTTAGGAAAATATTTAATAATTTTTATGAACGGGAAGAGACGAAGACAAGACCAAGTAAACATTCACAATATGACAAGTTTATTTTGGTGGATGATGATAGTTTGTGCTGTCATACACGGGTCTTTGTCACGCCTCTGTCATACACGGGTCTTTGTCACGCCTCTGTCATACACGGGTCTTTGTCACACCTCTGTCATACAGGGGTCTTTGTCACGCCTCTGTCATACACGGGTCTTTGTCACACCTCTGTCATACACGGGTCTTTGTCACGCCTCTGTCATACAGGGGTCTTTGTCACGCCTCTGTCATACACGGGTCTTTGTCACGCCTCTGTCATACAGGGGTCTTTGTCACGCCTCTATCATTACACGACTCGTTAAGCGGTTGTCAACCTCTCTCAAGTGTGATTGTTTTGGTCACATTGAATGTTCTTTCAGGAACATACACATACGGAAGTATATAAGTGTGTGTATATATATATATATATATATATATATATATATATATATATATATATATATATTGATAAAATCACACGGGAAAATGGAAACAACGGAGCACCTTAGCTTTCGTCTTTATTCAAGACATCTTCAGAGGCAACTGGATTACATGGACAGAGAGAGGCTTAAATATACAGGGTCATAATGATGTCATCCACTAATCCCCACACCAACACACACGTAGAGGAGCTTAAGAGAAGGGTGGTGACGTGACTAGCCAGGTCAGGTCAGAAAAAAGGGACCCACTAAATAACTATCATACATCTAGATCAAAGGTTTTCAAAGCATTTTTAACCTTGGGCCACAGACAAATAAATTTATGTAACATATTATCAGTTTTGAACTGACCATCACTAAGGTTTATTGATTTTAATTCCTTAATCAAACTAGCTTCAACAAGAAGTCTTTCTGTGACACAAGATGATTTAAATACTTCTAAGCTTTTTTCCCAAGCAATGGGGTGATTATTATTCCTAACATGAACGAACAAGGCACTGCTTTCAGATGCTGTTCTGATATTATACTTATGTTGTTTGATTCTGAGCTGCAGTGTTTTTCCTGTCTGTCCTACATAATTACATTTGCTACATGGAATACAATAAACACTTCCATTTACATTCAAACTTGGGCTATTCCTTATTAACATATTGGTAATGGTTGAGTTGCCTCTGAAGATGTCTTGAATAAAGACGAAAGCTAAGGTACTCCGTTGTTTCCATTTTCCCGTGTGATTTTATCAAGATTTATCTTATCCACGTTTTCATTGTGGATTTACATGTGATATATATGTATGTAAATATATATATATATATATATATATATATATATATATATATATATATATATATATATCACAGTAGGTGCGTGTGATCCATGTATATGTTGATAACCTCTCTCTCTCTCTCTCTCTCTCTCTCTCTCTCTCAGGGCAGCATGAGAACTACAGGGTACAGTTATCGAGCGACGGGATACCACCACGGCCAATAATCCCCGCCACTGTCACCGCGCCACCACCTCCTACTCCTCCTCCTCCACCACCAGTACCTCCAACAACTCCCACCTTCACCATCACCACAACCTCCTCCACCACCAGTACCTCCAACAACTCCCACCTTCACTACTATTACTACCACCACCACCACCTCCTCCACCACCAGTACCTCCAACAACTCCACCTTCACTACTACTACTACTACTACTACTACTACTACTACCACCACCAGTACCTCCAACAACTCCCACCTTCACCACCACCGGGTAGGGATTACAAGGAGGTTTTGCTTTAAAGTTGTTACTCTCTGACGCTGTAAACTCTGGGAGGATTTCCGTTGTAAATTTATCTCTCAGTTGGTGTACAATTTAGGCCCTAATGCTGCAGCTTCGGCAGGATTCCAAGAAACAATATGAGCTGCTGGGGCTGTAAAATTGACCCCAGTGCTGTAAAGTGTAGTTCCTGCTGCTGTAAACCTTGAAGGACTTTATTTTAACACAGATGTGCGCCTTCTCCTGCTGCAGTGATGTTCTGCAGCACACACACACACACTCTCTTGATTGTATAACAGCCACAACTCAACATATGGCCAAGGTTTTGTGTTAGTTCCCGTCCACCGCTGTCGTCCTCACCTCCAGTTAACATGGTTCTACTGTATATCCCGCCCTGACTACCATTACACATCACTACCATAACCATTACGTACTCACTCCCCACCACCATACAACCAACAACGATCACCAATACACCACTACACACTACTCCTTCACCACCACAACCATCACCACTACACACTACTCCTTAACCACCACAACCATCACCACTACACACTACTCCTTCACCACCACAACCATCACCACTACACACAACTCCTTCACCACCACAACCATCACCACTACACACTACTCCTTCACCACCATACAACCATCACCACTACACACTACTCCTTCACCACCACAACCATCACCACTACACACTACTCCTTCACCACCACAACCATCACCACTACACACTACTCCTTCACCACCATACAACCATCACCACTACACACTACTCCTTCACCACCACAACCATCACCACTACACACTACTCCTTCACCACCATACAACCATCACCACTACACACTACTCCTTCACCACCATCACCACTAGACACTATTCCTTCACCACCATAACCATAACCATCACCACTACACACTACTCCTTCACCACCATAACCATAACCATCACCACTACACACTACTCCTTCACCACCACAACCATCACCACTACACACTACTCCTTCACCACCACAACCATCACCACTACGCACTACTCCTTCACCACCACAACCATCACCACTACTCCTTCACCACCACAACCATCACCACTACTCCTTCACCACCACAACCATCACCACTACTCCTTCACCACCACAACCATCACCACTACACACTACTCCTTCACCACCACAACCATCACCACTACACACTACTCCTTCACCACCACAACCATCACCACTACACACAACTCCTTCACCACCACAACCATCACCACTACACACAACTCCTTCACCACCACAACCATCACCACTACACACTACTCCTTCACCACCTCAACCATCACCACTACACACTACTCCTTCACCACCACAACCATCACCACCACAACCATCACCACTACCCACTACTCCTTCACCACCACAACCATCACCACTACACACTACTCCTTCACCACCACAACCATCACCACTACACACTACTCCTTCACCACCACAACCATCACCACTACACACTACTCCTTCACCACCACAACCATCACCACTACACACTACTCCTTCACCACCACAACCATCACCACTACACACTACTCCTTCACCACCACAACCATCACCACTACACACTACTCCTTCACCACCACAACCATCACCACTACTCCTTCACCACCACAACCATCACCACTACTCCTTCACCACCACAACCATCACCACTACACACTACTCCTTCACCACCACAACCATCACCACTACACACTACTCCTTCACCACTACCTCTCTCGCTGCTAGAGCCACCACCACTATAACTACCCACTGTACCACAACAATTGCCACCATCGCAGTAATAACTACCACAACAACAACCACTACCACCACCACAACAACAACAATTACTACCACCACCAGCAGCAGCAGAACACAACAGCAGCTCGGACTGGGTAGTGTGGTGTGGTGTGGGTAGGGTCGATACAGGAGCGCCACCAACCCAGGTATTTCTACACACACACACACACTGGGGGTACCACCTAGGTTTGAGAGAGAGAGAGAGAGAGAGAGAGAGAGAGAGGTGATAAGACACACACGAACAGAATAAAGAATAAATAAAAAATATCAAATAACTTTAAAAAATTCCAACAATCATAAAAATGAGATAAAAAAGATGAAAAGCAAAAGACGAGAATAAAGACGAACAAAGGAAGAAGGACAGTGGATGGAAAAAGGTGATAACGCAACACTCAAACAACAACAGAAATTATACCCTCAACAACACAACGGTGATTAAACCCCTAGAGTGCGGTGATTTAACCCCTTGAGTACGGTGATTTAACCCCTTGAGTACGGTGATATAACCCCTTGAGTGCGGTGATTTAACCCCTAGAGTGCGGTGATTTAACCCCTAGAGTGCGGTGATTTAACCCCTTGAGTACGGTGATTTAACCCCTTGAGTACGGTGATATAACCCCTTGAGTGCGGTGATTTAACCCCTTGAGTGCGGTGATTTAACCCCTTGAGTACGGTGATAACCCCTTGAGTACGGTGATTTAACCCCTTGAGTGCGGTGATATAACCTCTGGAGTGCAGTGATTTAACCACTTGAGTTCGGTGATTTAACCCCTTGAGTACGGTGATTAAACCCCTTGAGTGCGGTGATATAACCTCTGGAGTGCAGTGATTTAACCACTTGAGTTCGGTGATTTAACCCCTTGAGTACGGTGATTTAACCCCTTGAGTACGGTGATATAACCCCTTGAGTACGGTGATTTAACCCCTTGAGTACGGTGATTAAACCCCTTGAGTGCGGTGATATAACCTCTGGAGTGCAGTGATTTAACCACTTGAGTTCGGTGATTTAACCCCTTGAGTACGGTGATTAAACCCCTTGAGTGCGGTGATATAACCTCTGGAGTGCAGTGATTTAACCCCTTGAGTACGGTGATTTAACCCCTTGAGTGCAGTGATTTAACCCCTTGAGTACGGTGATTAAACCCCTTGAGTGCGGTGATATAACCTCTGGAGTACGGTGATTTAACCTCTTGAGTACGGTGATTAAACCCCTTGAGTGCAGTGATTTAACCCCTTGAGTAGGTGATTTAACCCCTTGAGTGAGGTGATTTAACCTCTTGAGTGCGGTGATTTAACCTCTTGAGTACGGTGATTTAACCCCTTGAGTGCGGTGATTTAACTCTTGAGTGCGGTGATTAAACCCCTTGAGTACGGTGATTTAATCCCTTGAGTACGATTTAATTCCATGAGTACGATGATTTAACCCATTAAGTGCGATGATTTAATCCCTTGAGTACTGTAATTTAACCCCTTGCGTACGAACATTTAATCCCTTGTGTATAATGATTTAAACCTTTGAGTATGATGATTGAACCTCTTGAGTGTGATGAATTAACCCAGCGAGTACGATGATTTAACCCCTTGACTACGATGTGTGTGTGTGTGTGAGCCCAGACATAGAGAGAGAGAGAGAGAGAGAGAGAGAGAGAGAGAGAGAGAGAGAGAGAGAGAGAGAGAGAGAGAGAGAGAGAGAGAGAGAGGCTAAAACAAAATAATTTCCGTCGTCACACAATATTCCTGGGGTCGGTTACACACACACACTACGACTACTACTTTGCTGTCACTCGGAATCGAGTACGACGATCATCCAGCTATGATACAATGATATGAGTTATTAAGGATGTCACCTTCGTTGGTGAGTTCTGAGGCGACTCGAGAGGCCGATACGGGACCGGCAGGGTTGTCTACAGATGTTGCATATGTGGAGGGCTGCATTTAATGTGGGAGGGGCGGCGGCAGCGTTTTTCCGGCGTTGGCGCTTGTCTATCTCGGTTTGCAGTCGGGCTAACTCGAAAGTACTAACACCTCGTGCGATGCTCCTCCAAGCATTACGGTGTGGAGTGATTCTCTCCCAGGTAAGGTGGACGATTTGCCACTTTTTCAGGTTTGTCTTAAGACTATCCTTATACCTTTTCAGTTGACCGCCGGCGTTAAAATTTTACTATTCGTTAGGTGTCTGTAAAGTAGCTGTTTTGGCAGTCTACTGTCGTCCACGAAGGTAACATGGCCAGTCCAATGTAGTTGTTCACGGATGCTCCTACAACTGGTGTCAGCAAAAATATTGGCGTTTGTTCTCTTGTGTTCCCAGCGAACTCGGAGGATGGAACGTAGACTACGTTGGTGAAAGTTTTTGAGTGCTTTGAGGTGCCTCCCGTATGTGTCTCGCTGCCATATAGCACGATGGGGAGGACCACTGCTCGATATAAGTGCAACTTTGTAAACAATTTCAGCTCCCTACAAATGAAGACACGGGTGCGGAGTCTGCCAAAGGCTTGAGATGCGCATCTGAACTGACGTTGAATCTCTTCATCTATGTCCGCGGTGGTGGACAGGTGGGAGCCGAGATACCGAAAGTGGGTAACATTCGAGAGGGTAGTACCGTTAAGCTGGATGGATGGTGGAGGTGTGTCTGAACCAGGGGCAGGCTGAAAGAGAATCTGAGTCTTACGTACATTCACCTCAAGGCCGAAGTGTGCATACGCATCTGCGTAGGTGTTGAGGATCTCTTGTAGGTCACGTTCAGTGTGAGAGACACAGGGTGAGGTCGTCTGCATACTGAAGTTCAGTAATGGAAATTGCCGACACCTTTGTTCTTGCCTAGAGTCGTCTTATGTTGAAAAGACCCTTCATCCGGTACGTGATGGTCTCAAGCCACATTGAGATTCTGGGAGGAAGCTTTCCACCTCAGGAAGAAGTCTGTTTAGGAGGACTCGGGCGATAATCTTCCCAGCTACGGACAGCAGCGAGATCCCGCGGTAGTTGTCACAGTCTGACCAGTCCCCCTTCTCTTCTTCTTATAAATATTGACGATGGAGGCGCCTTTAAGAGCTTGGGGGATTTCCTCCTTTTCCCATATATTCTCCAGGAGAGAGTGGAGGTGGCTGGTAAGCAGAGGTCCTCCTGCTTTATACACCTCGGCTGGGATTCCATCAGGCCCTGAGGCTTTGTTATTTTGCATCTGTTTGATGGCAGTAGCTACCTTACCCAGGGATGGAGGATAGCTGAGGTGGGTCAGCTCTGGATGCTGAGGGAGCTGCTGGGTAGTCAGGACATCCACATCAGCGTTTCGGTTGAGCAGTGAATGGTAGTGCTCTTTCTAGTGCTGAATGATGCCTTCATCGTCTTTAATTAGGGAGTTACCATCGGATGAGCAGAGGGGGGCTGCGCACACACGCCCACACACAGGCCTCACCGTTCTCTCATCTTCTATTATTAAACAAATTTACCCAGAGAGGAAGCCTGCCATACCGGGGTGGCAAGGCGCGAGTTGCCAAGTACCACCTTACTCTGGCCGGCCAGGTAGCCAAGGAAAACTACAACAACACTATACTGGTGTGATGTGTTGGGTGTGGGATGTGTTGGGTGTGGGTCAGTATTGTACGTCTTGTTGCATGTCCACGGCGGGTTTGTTCCCCTACAACATAAAGAATAATATCTCACTAACTTAACCCTCTCACGTGTCGAGTAGTTAGTCGGGTAGTTTGTCGGGGAACGAAAGTCGGAAGAGCAAGAAAAGACCGAATTATTTTTTTTTTAGGTTTGATTTTAGTCAGCCCAAATTCCCGCCTTCACTGCCTTGACGGATAAGGTATTATTTTTCTACGCGTGAAGGATGTTTGTATGTGCATGGTACAAAAAATATAAGGAAAGGGTGAGTAATAATGGGGACGATGCAAGACAAGTGTAGAAAGTGACAGTAAAGCGCTAAGACAATAAGTAGAACTATCCTCACACTTGTTCATATCCTTAACATTTTACTTCTCATATTAAAACTCTTCAGTACTCAAGGGGTTAAGTCATAGTACTCAAGGGGTTAAGTCATAGTACTCAAGGGGTTAAGTCATAGTACTCAAGGGGTCAAGTCATAGTACTCAAGGGGTCAAGTCATAGTACTCAAGGGGTTAAGTCATAGTACTCAAGGGGTTAAGTCATAGTACTCAAGGGGTTAAGTCATAGTACTCAAGGGGTTAAGTCATAGTACTCAAGGGGTTAAGTCATAGTACTCAAGGGGTCAAGTCATAGTACTCAAGGGGTCAAGTCATAGTACTCAAGGGGTCAAGTCATAGTACTCAAGGGGTTAAGTCATAGTACTCAAGGGGTTAAGTCATAGTACTCAAGGGGTCAAGTCATAGTACTCAAGGGGTTAAGTCATAGTACTCAAGGGGTTAAGTCATAGTACTCAAGGGGTTAAGTCATAGTACTCAAGGGGTTAAGTCATAGTACTCAAGGGGTTAAGTCATAGTACTCAAGGGGTCAAGTCATAGTACTCAAGGGGTTAAGTCATAGTACTCAAGGGGTTAAGTCATAGTACTCAAGGGGTTAAGTCATAGTACTCAAGGATGATGACCTAAATAGGTTTGGATAACTCTAGGGTGAGGACGCGTCACAGTTCACTGCCTCCTCCACACCAGAGACAGTGAGACGCCACAGCCCTCACAATTATGTCTGGTAGAAACACCTATAACTAAGGGGTTATATAATGGGCGATAAGGACTTGTATACTGATATTAACTAAGGGGTTATATAATGGACGATAAGGGCTTGTATACTGATATTAACTAAGGGGTTATATAATGGACGATAAGGGCTTGTATACTGATATTAACTAAGGGGTTATATAATGGGCGATAAGGGCTTGTATACTGATATTAACTATGGGGTTATATAATGGACGATAAGGGCTTGTATACTGATATTAACTAAGGGGTTATATAATGGGCGATAAGGGCTTGTATACTGATATTAACTAAGGGGTTATATAATGGACGATAAGGGCTTGTATACTGATATTAACTAAAGGGTTATATAATGGACGATAAGGGCTTGTATACTGATATTAACTAAGGGGTTATATAATGGACGATAAGGACTTGTATACTGATATTAACTAAGGGGTTATATAATGGGCGATAAGGGCTTGTATACTGATATTAACTAAGGGGTTATATAATGGACGATAAGGGCTTGTATACTGATATTAACTAAGGGGTTATATAATGGGCGATAAGGGCTTGTATACTGATATTAACTAAGGGGTTATATAATGGACGATAAGGGCTTGTATACTGATATTAACTAAGGTGGATTTAGGGTAAGTTTAAAGACTTCGGAATGACGTAATTAAACGGCTAACTAACTTCGTAATGACCCTAATTAACACACACCTGTCAGACCACCGTGTAATCCTTACACTAATTAATTGCTGGTCGATACATTAACAAAGTAAATTGATCTTAACTTACCACAATAACTTTACCTTAATGACATCACACAGTAATACTAACTACTCACTATAGCCATTTAACTCTCAACTACCGTATGTAATTTCATGTATAGGTGGGGAGGTGTTCCTTCCTACCTTCGTCCCGCCCACGACCCCACACTCTACCCTGGAGGAGGAGGGGCGTAAAGGAGAGGGGGGGAGGTGGAAATGAGGGGAGGGAGAGAGGTGAGGGGAGAAAGGAGAGGTGAGGGGAGAGAGAGAGGTGAGGGGAGGGAGAGAGGTGAGGGGAGGGAGAGAGGTGAGGGGGTAGGAAGGTGGGAGGTAAAGTGAGAGATAATCAGACAAGAGAGGGAGGTCGGGCAGAGGTTCGCCAGGGTGGGAGTTGGTTGGTCACTACTTGTCCGTGACCTTTCCTTGCCTAGCGGCGGGTCAATAACACACACCCACACACCTCCAGCTATTAACCCCTCAAACTTAACTCTCTCCATTGTCCACATTCTCCAAGTCATATGAGCAATATTCCTCGTAACTAAAGCTTAAAGAATGTATCTATCTGACTCACTTAAACAAACACACAACTATAATGACTAACATGGCGTTTGTATTATACTGAGACTCTACCTTAACTACTGAGACTCCACCTTAACTACTGAGACTCCACCTTAACTACTGAGACTCCACCTTAACTACTGAGACTCCACCTTAACTACTGAGACTCTACCTTAACTACTGAGACTCTACCTTAACTACTGAGACTCTACCTTAACTACTGAGACTCCACCTTAACTACTGAGACTCCACCTTAACTACTGAGACTCCACCTTAACTACTGAGACTCCACCTTAACTACTGAGACTCTACCTTAACTACTGAGACTCTACCTTAACTACTGAGACTCTACCTTAACTACTGAGACTCTACCTTAACTACTGAGACTCCACCTTAACTACTGAGACTCCACCTTAACTACTGAGACTCTACCTTAACTACTGAGACTCTACCTTAACTACCGAGACTCTACCTTAACTACTGAGACTCTACCTTAACTACTGAGACTCTACCTTAACTACTGAGACTCTACCTTAACTACTGAGACTCTACCTTAACTACTGAGACTCTACCTTAACTACTGAGACTCTACCTTAACTACTGAGACTCTACCTTAACTACTGAGACTCTACCTTAACTACTGAGACTCTACCTTAACTACTGAGACTCCACCTTAACTACTGAGACTCTACCTTAACTACTGAGACTCTACCTTAACTACTGAGACTCTACCTTAACTACTGAGACTCCACCTTAACTACTGAGACTCCACCTTAACTACTGAGACTCTACCTTAACTACTGAGACTCTACCTTAACTACTGAGACTCTACCTTAACTACTGAGACTCTACCTTAACTAGACACTTTAACTTACCCCCCCCCCCCCAGATGTACTTAACATTGACTACATGACCATTGGAAAGTTTATCTAAATTAAATGTCTTCTGACTGGTGTTAAGTGAACGTAGTGTCTAGTTGAAGTACTATAGTTTTGGTCCTGAGGTTCACGGAGCATCCACAACAGCAGACATTAATGGCTAAACAAGACACAAGACATGAGACGTGTTGTGGCAGCCATAGTGTTGATCCCACATACGACGCCATGTTGGTTCACTCGCCTCATATTATAAACTTTAAATTATTTACAGTTGCTGTCATATATAATTCATTCACAACATCATAAACTCACTAACTGTAACTCTCAAAATTACAGCAGAACATTACAGTACTGTACTGGGTTACATGCTTCACTCTATTTACCTCAATGCAAAATTTTATGCCCCAAGTTTCGTCTTTCTGGTTGTTGCTGTTGAGAAAATTCTAAACTCTTATATTTCGCGAATCTTGTCTTTTTTCTCTAGTCCAAACTTTGCGACTCAGAAGTTTATTGTCATTTTTTTTTAATAATAGAGTAATCAAATCTCGCTTCCAATTCACTTTGTCAGTCCTAAATTATACCACGTAAAAAATACCTCCAAAGTTGGGTGTCGAGGAACATAAATTTGGTGGTGCTTTAATTTCACTCCTCGCTACCCGAAAATTTAAACGCGAGCAACACCTTTAACTGAACTGTTCCGCTAATTAATTATTCCAAACCTTACAATGTATCCAACGTAAACTATAACAGATACCTAAAATATACCTGACCTAAAATGTACTACCTAAAAAAATTACCTAAAATGTAACGCACACCCACACATATACTTTTCAACTAACAATCTCTCTCTCTCTCTCTCTCTCTCTCTCTCTCTCTCTCTCTCTCTCTCTCTTACTAAGGCAGCAGAAGGTCACCGGCAGCCATACAAGTGGGTCCCCCACCAGCACTATATTGCGCCAGGCGAGGCTGGTCCACAGTAGCCTGGGCATAATACAACTATACAATGGGCATAATACAACATTGTATCACTGGACAAAAGAAACAAATATCTTAACACTGGACAAAATACAACCAGCAGAACACTAAGTTAACCACAGACGTCTTGGGTCCCAGCAACACCACAGGGAACAAAAGAAGCCAAAACTCACCAGAATCTTGACTAAGACATCTAACTATTGAACTGGTCTCAGATCTTTTGGTGTTGCGTCCATACACCAAGTTGGGCCAAAATCCATCAACCTTTGGCCAAGTTATCATGTGGACAAGAAGCACGGACAGGGATATGTCACGGTGGGTGGTGGGGTGGGGGAACATGTGGCTGGGTGGATGGGGTGAGCGGGTGTTGAGGTGTGTGGATAGTGGAGATGGATGGATAGTTTTCGTGTGGTTGGGTGGGAGGATGGATGATTCTCGTGTGGTTGGGTGGGTGGGTGGGTGGCTGCATCTCCCTGGTGGTCGACACAAGTTTTCCAATATCCACCACGAGCCTCGTGTTGTGGTGGTGGTCGCTAGACTAGTCCTAGGAGGCTATGAGAGAGAGAGAGAGAGAGAGAGAGAGAGAGAGAGAGAGAGAGAGAGAGAGAGAGAGAGAGTGTGTGTATTACTCTACTGCCCTAACTCATTACTTCCCCATCATATCACTGCCTCAGCACGTTACTTCCCCATCACGTTACTGTCCCATCATATTACGGCTGCATCACGTTACTGTCTCATGAAATTAATTCCCCAACACATTATTTCCCCATCACGTTACTGTCCCATCATATTACGGCTGCATCACGTTACTGTCTCATGAAATTAATTCCCCAACACATTATTTCCCCATCACGTTACTGTCCCATCACGTAACTGTCCCATCATATTACGGCTCAATCACGTTACTGTCTCATCAAGTTACTTCCCCATCATATTACTGTCCCATCACGTTACTACCCCATCACGTTACTACCCCCATCACGTTACCTATACACTTGTACCAGTAATTGTATCTTCCTTAAACTGTGTTCGTATGTACAGTAGCTAAAACAACTATCTGTGCATACGTTGTGAGAACAATATGAGACCATGGACAATAAATTTTGGTATATGAAGGCTGTCACATGTCACACGTAAGATTTAAGAGCATATTGACCCCCACCTGCACAGATAGTTGTTTTAGCTACTGTACCTGTATGTGTGTTCGTACCTGTACCTGAGCTACAATCTATCAATCAATAGTTACCTAAATTAAAACGTATTGATAATTTATGTACAGTCCAGGCCTATTTTCCTATTATTTATCTCAGCCTAAAAACTGCAATACAACTATCTATCTCAGTATACAAGATCATATATTTTCTTCTTAATCAATTATAACTTTTATATTTTGTCAAGGAACTAAAAATATAAAATATAACTTTAATGATCCTTCAAGTTTATTTCAATAAGTTAAATCTATTTAACAATTTATACATAAAATAAATTTGTTTAGCCATTTATTTACAAGAAATGCCGGTATGTTTAACGATTTATATATAAGTAATTTTTTTAAAGATTTATATTTACAAATTCTTATAATGTTTTATGTTGAAGAAATTTCGGTGGTGTTATATTTTCTTAGTGAAGTGCTTTACCCAGGACGGTGTGTGTGGGGACTGTGAAGTCCTCCTGGGAGACAAACTGGCTGCTTCCTCGCCCCAATTACCGTGACAGTGACAAACTTGGTTGAAATATGACGAACACACACACACACACACACACACACGAGTTGTATGAATTTTTATTGAGAGTGCTTAAACTGTGATAGCGGTGTGTGTGTGTGTCCATCCCTTACGACCAGCTGCCGCAACACACCCTCTATCTTTACAACTTGGGTTCCGTGTCGGCCTTTTAATGTACTGCGGTGAATCAGTTTACAGTAATGGCGGTGAAGGTGAAGAGTGACTGTAGTCGCTGTTGACGACCCGTGTAATGCCACACAAGAAGGAGGTGATCTGCTGTCTCAAAACACTCGGACAAGTATCTCTCCCTGTCTCGTGCTGGTGAGGTAAGAACGACTCTCCCTGTCTCGTGCTGGTGAAGTAAGAACGACTCTCCCTGTCTCGTGCTGGTGAGGTAAGAACGACTCTCCCTGTCTCGTATTGGTGAGGTAAGAACGACTCTCCCTATCTCATGCTAGTGAGGTAAGAACGACTCTCTCTATCTCATGCTAGTGAGGTAAGAACGACTCTCCCTGTCTCGTGCTGGTGAGGTAAGAACGACTCTCCCTGTCTCGTATTAGTGAGGTAAGAACGACTCTCCCTGTCTCGTATTGGTGAGGTAAGAACGACTCTCCCTGTCTCGTATTGGTGAGGTAAGAACGACTCTCCCTGTCTCGTGCTGGTGAGGTAAGAACGACTCTCCCTGTCTCGTATTGGTGAGGTAAGAACGACTCTCCCTATCTCGTGCTAGTGAGGTAAGAACGACTCTCTCTATCTCGTGTTAGTGAGGTAAGAACGACTCTCCCTGTCTCGTGCTGGTGAGGTAAGAACGACTCTCCCTGTCTCGTATTGGTGAGGTAAGAACGACTCTCCATGTCTCGTATTGGTGAGGTAAGAACGACTCTCCCTGTCTCGTGCTGGTGAGGTAAGAACGACTCTCCCTGTCTCGTGCTGGTGAGGTAAGAACGACTCTCCCTGTCTCGTATTGGTGAGGTAAGAACGACTCTCCCTGTCTCGTGCTGGTGAAGTAAGAACGACTCTCCCTGTCTCGTGCTGGTGAGGTAAGAACGACTCTCCCTGTCTCGTATTGGTGAGGTAAGAACGACTCTCCCTATCTCATGCTAGTGAGGTAAGAACGACTCTCTCTATCTCATGCTAGTGAGGTAAGAACGACTCTCTCTATCTCGTGTTGGTGAGGTAAGAACGACTCTCTCTATCTCGTGTGCTAGTGAGGTAAGAACGACTCTCCCTATCTCGTGTGCTAGTGAGGTAAGAACGACTCTCTCTATCTCGTGTGCTAGTGAGGTAAGAACGACTCTCCCTATCTCGTGTTGGTGAGGTAAGAACGACTCTCCGTATCTCGTGTGCTAGTGAGGTAAGAACGACTCTCCCTATCTCGTGTGTTAGTGAGGTAAGAACGACTCTCCCTGTCTCGTGTTAGTGAGGTAAGAACGACTCTCCCTGTCTTGTGCTAGTGAGGTAAGAACGACTCTCCCTGTCTCGTATTGGTGAGGTAAGAACGACTCTCCCTGTCTCGTGTTAGTGAGGTAAGAACGACTCTCCCTGTCTCGTGTTAGTGAGGTAAGAACGACTCTCCCTGTCTCATGCTAGTGAGGTAAGAACGACTCTCTCTATCTCGTGTTGGTGAGGTAAGAACGACTCTCCCTATCTCGTGTGCTAGTGAGGTAAGAACGACTCTCCTTATCTCGTGTGCTAGTGAGGTAAGAACGACTCTCCCTATCTCGTGTGCTAGTGAGGTAAGAACGACTCTCCCTATCTCGTGTTGGTGAGGTAAGAACGACTCTCCTTATCTCGTGTGCTAGTGAGGTAAGAACGACTCTCCCTGTCTCGTGTGCTAGTGAGGTAAGAACGACTCTCCCTATCTCGTGTTGGTGAGGTAAGAACGACTCTCCGTATCTCGTGTGCTAGTGAGGTAAGAACGACTCTCCCTATCTCGTGTGCTAGTGAGGTAAGAACGACTCTCTCTATCTCGTGTGCTAGTGAGGTAAGAACGACTCTCCCTATCTCGTGTGCTAGTGAGGTAAGAACGACTCTCCCTATCTCGTGTGCTAGTGAGGTAAGAACGACTCTCCCTATCTCGTGTGCTAGTGAGGTAAGAACGACTCTCCCTATCTCGTGTGCTAGTGAGGTAAGAACGACTCTCCCTATCTCGTGTGCTAGTGAGGTCAGAACGACACTAATTCAAACTACGACAAACTTAGATTCTCAATGGTTCCTACGTTAACTGACTCACTTAAGCTACGATACAAAAAAGTATTCTCAAAGGTTCGTAATTTTAATTTTCCTCTACTTGGAGAGGTGAGAAAGTAACTAACTGACTTGCTTAAACTACGATACAATGCTGCCATGCAGGATACTGTCTGTGTGGCTCGGGTTAAGTTAGATATATAATTAGTTATGGTACGTTCTCATATAACCAAGTTAAGAAGAAAATTTAACTTACGAACCTTTGAAAATACTTTTTTGTATCGTAGCTTAAATGAGTCAGTTAAGTCACATATGTTCCTAAATCACAAAGTTAAGAGGAATAGCTTAACTTAAAACCTTAGAGAATCCATCTTTGTGTCGTAACTTAAGTAGGTCAGTTAAGTACGTTTTCACATCACCAGTTACGAGGAGAGTCTGAGACACCTGGCCGGAGTTATGTCGGGCATAAAGTCGAGTTGAAGGCAAAATTGGCGGAGGAAGAGTCGACGGCACCACAACTGCTACTCCCACCCATAATGGTGCACGTCTGCCACACTACTTGGTCCCATTATGGTGAACGTCTGCCACAGTACCTGTTCCTATTATGGAGCACGTCTGCCACACTACCTGGTCCTATTATGGTGCACGTCTGCCACACTACCTGGTCCTATTTTGGAGCACGTCTGCCACACTACCTGGTCCTATTATGGTGCACGTCTGCCACACTACCTGGTTCTATTATGGTGCACGTCTGCCACACTACCTGGTCCTATTATGGAGCACGTCTGCCACACTACCTGGTCCTATTATGGTGCACGTCTGCCACACTACCTGGTCCTATTATGGTGAACGTCTGCCACACTACCTGGTCCTATTATGGAGCACGTCTGCCACACTACCTGGTCCTATTATGGTGCACGTCTGCCACACTACCTGGTCCTATTATGGTGCACGTCTGCCACACTACCTGGTCCTATTATGGTGCACGTCTGCCACACTACCTGGTTCTATTATGGTGCAAGTCTGCCACACTACCTGGTCCTATTATGGAGCACGTCTGCCACACTACCTGGTCCTATTATGGTGCACGTCTGCCACACTACCTGGTCCTATTATGGTGCACGTCTGCCACACTACCTGGTCCTATTATGGTGCACGTCTGCCACACTACCTGGTCCTATTATGGAGCACGTCTGCCACACTACCTGGCTCCCTTCCTGCCATTAGGAAGGAAGGAAGGAGGCCATTATTGCATATCTTGGAATCCTTCCTTTAACACTCTCCTCCTTCATCAGTTTTACCAGATGGAAGGAAGAAAAGAAGGAAGATGGGAAGAGAAAAGGGAAGGGAAGCAGCCATGATCTATAATAAGGAAGAAAACCAAGACCTTTTGTTGTCATCCTTTCCTTCGTCTCTCCTTCCTTTCCTTCGTCTCTCCTTCCTTTCCTTCATCTCTCCTTCCTTTCCTTTCCTTCATCTCTCCTTCCCTCACCAGTTCTATAGTGCCCTCCTTCACTCCTTCTCCCTGACACACGACAAGGAAGGAGACCCATTAAGGTATCTCTCCACCTTCCTTCCTCCTTGTCTTCCTGAAGGAGCTTCCATTAACCTATCTCCTGCTGTTACTCTTATCACATTATCTCTCCCCTTCCCTCTCCTCCACCTCTCTCACTCCTCCACCTCTTCTCTCTCACTCCTCCACCTCTCTTCTCTCACTCCTCCACCTCTTCTCTCTCACTCCGCCACCTCTTCTCTCTCACTCCTCCACCTCTCTTCTCTCACTCCTCCACCTCTCTTCTCTCACTCCTCCACCTCTTCTCTCTCACTCCTCCACCTCTCTTCTCTCACTCCTCCACCTCTTCTCTCTCACTCCTCCACCTCTTCTCTCTCACTCCTCCACCTCTTCTCTCTCACTCCTCCACCTCTTCTCTCTCACTCCTCCACCTCTCTTCTCTCACTCCTCCACCTCTTCTCTCTCACTCCTCCACCTCTTCTCTCTCACTCCTCCACCTCTGCTCTCTTCTTTCTCCCTCCCTCCCTCCCTCCATACTCATAGGAAGAGGAGACAAATGAAGATAAAGTTGGTAATTATCAAAATATTGAATATATGATTTACAGACTTAGGGAGACCGCGTTTACAATTTACACAGACAAGAACAGACGATGGTTAGTTAGTTTACAAAAATACCCGTCGTTCACAATCTACTTTAAACAGACAACAGAGAAGGATTCTTACTGGACAACTGAGCAGATAATGTTTATAGATAATTTACAGAGACAACAGACTAATTGTTGTTTACAGTTTACACAGGCAAAAGAAGAGACAAGTTTACTGGTAATTTACAGAGACAAAAGACGAACGACAAATGTTTACAGACATAAGCCAATCTTTAGACACAATCTAACGTCAATACAAACAACAGTATTTACAGACAACAGCCAGCAGACACAACCACAGCCAGCAGACAGCAGCCAGACACAGACAACAGCCAGATACAGACAGCAGCTAGACACAGTCAGGGGGGCGGGCGTCTGGGGCCGGACACGCACCACATCCCTTTACTATTTTGAGGAAGGAACACTCTGAGGTGAGAGAGAGAGAGAGAGAGAGAGAGAGAGAGAGAGACACGCGCGCAAGCACACGTCATCACCACTACAATAATCGCTAGTTCCCTTACACCACCACAACCACACATCACCACCACAACCACACATCACCACCATAACCACACATCATCATGACTACACAACATCACCATCGCAACGACACATCACCATCACCACCACAACGACACATCACCATCATCACCACAACCACACAACACCATCACCATCATCACCACAACCACACAACACCATCACCACAACAACCACACATCACCATCACCACCACAACCACACATCACCATCATCACCACAACCACACATCACCATCACCACAACAACCACACAGCACTACCATCACCACACATCACCATCACCACAACAACCACACAGCACTACCATCACCACCACACAACACCACCATTACCACCACAACCACACATCGCCACCACAACCACACATCACCACCACAACCACACAACACCACCATAACCACCACAACCACACATCACCATTACCACCACAACCACACATCACCAGCACAACCACACATCACCATTACCACGACAACCACACATCACCATCACCACCACACATCACCATTACCACGACAACCGCACATCACCATCACCACCACAACCACAACCACACATCACCACCACAACCACACATCACCATCACCACCACAACCACACAACACCACCATTACCACCACAACCACACATCACCATCACCACGACACATCAACATCACCACCACAACCACACATCACCATCACCACGACACATCAACATCACCACCACAACCACACATCACCATCACCACCACAAACACACATCACCACCACACAACACCACCATTACCACCACAACCACACATCACCATCACCACCACAACCACACATCACCAACACCACAACAACCACACATCACCATCACCACCACACATCACCATCACCACCACACATCACCACCACAACGGTCCCCGGCAAAACTCTCCCCTGCCACACATAATCGGTGTTATGTATTACGTTGTTTGACTGACCAGAAGTAGTTAGGGAGTAAGCTGGCACCATCACCCTAGTCGTTACAGAGGGATGACAGCGATTCGTCTCTATGTGTGTGTGTGTGTGTGTGTGTACAGTGAGCCACGACATATACACAGGTCTCTCTCTCTCTCTCTCTCTCTCTCTCTCTCTCTCACACACACACACACACACACTGTAATTATCTCAAACTGTCTAAATTCCTGGCTGACTCATTGGTCGGAAGAAAGAAGAAGTAAGAGTGGAGGGAGGAGGTGGAGTTCAGCTTTAAGTCAAGGTAGAGGGGCTGAGCACTACGTACCTGCCCAACCTTCACCTTGTAATTAGCCCCACAGGTGTAATGTTGCCGGCGACCCCCCCCCCCCCCTTAAAACCAAGCAATAACAACAACAACAATAATAATAGGGCCACTACAACGGGGCTACAACTATAACAATAACCAGACTACAACAACATAAGTAGCTCTTGGCATATCTGACCATCAATATACCTGGCTCTTGGTATACATGACCATCAATATACCTGGCTCTTGGTATATCTGACCATCACTATACCTGGCTCTTGGCATATCTGACCATCACTATACCTGGCTCTTGGCATATCTGACCATCAATATACCTGGCTCTTGGTATACATGACCATCAATATACCTGGCTCTTGGTATATCTGACCATCAATATACCTGGCTCTTGGTATACATGACCATCAATATACCTGGCTCTTGGTATATCTGACCATCACTATACCTGGCTCTTGGCATATCTGACCATCAATATACCTGGCTCTTGGTATACATGACCATCAATATACCTGGCTCTTGGTATATCTGACCATCACTATACCTGGCTCTTGGCATATCTGACCATCAATATACCTGGCTCTTGGTATACATGACCATCAATATACCTGGCTCTTGGTATATCTGACCATCACTATACCTGGCTCTTGGTATATCTGACCATCAATATACCTGGCTCTTGGTATATCTGACCATCACTATACCTGGCTCTTGGTATATCTGACCATCACTATACCTGGCTCTTGGTATATCTGACCATCAATATACCTGGCTCTTGGTATACATGACCATCAATATACCTGGCTCTTGGTATATCTGACCATCACTATACCTGGCTCTTGGCATATCTGACCATCACTATACCTGGCTCTTGGCATATCTGACCATCAATATACCTGGCTCTTGGTATACATGACCATCAATATACCTGGCTCTTGGTATATCTGACCATCAATATACCTGGCTCTTGGTATACATGACCATCAATATACCTGGCTCTTGGTATATCTGACCATCACTATACCTGGCTCTTGGTATATCTGACCATCAATATACCTGGCTCTTGGTATATCTGACCATCACTATACCTGGCTCTTGGTATATCTGACCATCAATATACCTGGCTCTTGGTATACATGACCATCAATATACCTGGCTCTTGGTATATCTGACCATCACTATACCTGGCTCTTGGCATATCTGACCATCACTATACCTGGCTCTTGGCATATCTGACCATCAATATACCTGGCTCTTGGTATACATGACCATCAATATACCTGGCTCTTGGTATATCTGACCATCACTATACCTGGCTCTTGGTATATCTGACCATCAATATACCTGGCTCTTGGTATATCTGACCATCACTATACCTGGCTCTTGGTATATCTGACCATCAATATACCTGGCTCTTGGTATATCTGACCATCAATATACCTGGCTCTTGGTATATCTGACCATCACTATACCTGGCTCTTGGTATATCTGACCATCAATATACCTGGCTCTTGGTATACATGACCATCAATATACCTGGCTCTTGGTATATCTGACCATCACTATACCTGGCTCTTGGTATATCTGACCATCAATATACCTGGCTCTTGGTATATCTGACCATCACTATACCTGGCTCTTGGTATATCTGACCATCAATATACCTGGCTCTTGGTATACATGACCATCAATATACCTGGCTCTTGGTATATCTGACCATCACTATACCTGGCTCTTGGTATATCTGACCATCAATATACCTGGCTCTTGGTATATCTGACCATCACTATACCTGGCTCTTGGTATACCTGACCATCAATATACCTGGCTCTTGGTATATCTGACCATCACTATACCTGGCTCTTGGTGTATCTGACCATCACTATACCTGGCTCTTGGTATATCTGACCATCAATATACCTGACTCTTGGTATATCTGACCATCAATATACCTGGCTCTTGGCATATCTGACCATCAATATACCTGGCTCT
Organism: Homarus gammarus; assembly: GCA_958450375.1. Lineage (NCBI taxonomy): Eukaryota > Metazoa > Arthropoda > Malacostraca > Decapoda > Nephropidae > Homarus > Homarus gammarus. The sequence goes on from CAUDMG010003925.1 coordinate 104,816, forward strand.
TGGTATATCTGACCATCAATATACCTGACTCTTGGTATATCTGACCATCAATATACCTGGCTCTTGGCATATCTGACCATCAATATACCTGGCTCTTGGTATACCTGACCATCAATATACCTGGCTCTTGGTATATCTGACCATCACTATACTGGCTCTTGGTATATCTGACCATCAATATACCTGACTCTTGGTATATCTGACCATCAATATACCTGACTCTTGGTATATCTGACCATCAATATACCTGGCTCTTGGCATATCTGACCATCAATATACCTGGCTCTTGGCATATCTGACCATCAATATACCTGGCTCTTGGTATACCTGACCATCAATATACCTGGCTCTTGGCATATCTGACCATCAATATACCTGGCTCTTGGTATACCTGACCATCAATATACCTGGCTCTTGGCATATCTGACCATCAATATACCTGGCTCTTGGTATATCTGACCAGCAATATACCTGGCTCTTGGTATATCTGACCATCAATATACCTGGCTCTTGGCATATCTGACCATCAATATACCTGGCTCTTGGTATATCTGACCAGCAATATAACTGGCTCTCCTAGTTATCTCTCCTATAATTACACAAAGTTGTCGCTAATTAGTAGAAAAAATGCCATAGTTATGATACCAGAGTCAGTGGCCCTACCAGGTGGCTCCCACTTATAGCCCCCACCTTACAGCACCCACGTGTAGCCTGTACCTAACAGCACCCATCTTACAGCCCCACACACAGCCCCCATCTTACAGGCCCCACACACACAGCCCCCACCTTACAGGCCCCAACTCACAGCTTCCACAGGACAGCCCCCGCTACACAACACCTCGCGGGTGTTACAATGATAATCTGACCAACCACCTGTGTGTCGAGAAAAAATTATTGTGTTTTGGGGAACCAAAAACTGTTGAAAGGTCAAACTTCCAGAGAAAAAAAAAGAACAGTAAGAATAATGATCAAAACTTCTTTCATATATCTTCCTTTTTTTTTTTTTTTTCTTGCCTCCTCTTCTCTTCTCTCCTCTCACTCAAGACAAACGAAACATCTTGGCTCGCCGTCGACTGTCACTCATTGTCTTTCTCGTTTCTTATTTGGACTTAAAACAGTTTGGCAGCAGGCAAGGCACACTGACCCCACCACACACACACTGTACACTCCAGTATGGCTGCTCTTCACCACCACCACCGCTGATGGTCTTCGCTGCATCCCAGTTATGTGCCCCTCGCTTGTTGTAATATATCACCAGCTGCTGCATCACCCTGGTGAGTTGTAGACCAACAGGCAGGAAAGCGCCCACCCCAAACCCACCATCCTTCACCGGGCGTCTCACAATTCACCCAACCATCCTCCCCACTATTCACACAGCACACCCACCCACCAGGTACCGGGAGCCTCACTAACGTAATCTACCAGCAGATAATGCCCAGTTTATAACACACTTAAGACTATAACGGTAAACAAACAACACTGCCTCCCGCTACACCCGGCCCAGAGGAACATAAAGACACTTGTGGTGGCTGAGTGTGAGTTTAACACTTGTTTACACACCGATCAAGGAACACTTGTGGAATTAAAACAATAAACTATACCTTTATTATTTAACACACACACACACACACGTTATCGATTATAATATAGGAGCAGTAAGTTAAACACGGCATGGTAACACCGAAGAGTTTTTGCCCCGGCTGGTATTGGCTTTATCTTATTTGAGAGAGAGAGAGAGAGAGAGAGAGAGAGAGAGAGAGAGAGAGAGAGAGAGAGAGAGAGAGAGAGAGAGAGAGAGAGAGAGAGAGAGAGAGAGAGAGAGAGAGAGAATATAAAATTATCATGTTAAAAACTATAAAAACCTTCAGTAATTATGGTAAAACTTTATTTTATTTGTCTCTGAGTACCTGACACTTACTGTGAGGACAATGTTATTAAATATTTATAAGAGCACAAGGACTTTATAAACGCCTTCAACACACTAAGTGTCAACATACTGTGTGATATTGTCTCCTACTACACCCGCGCTCATTGATAACCTGAAGCCTCTAGGTGGTTACTGGTGTATTGTGTGCTGGCGCATGTACTGGTTGTTGTGTGTATAAGGGTGTGTGGTGTGTATATATATATTTATATATATATATATATATATATATATATATATATATATATATATATATATATATATATATATATATATATATATAAGTTGAAAAGAATGCTTGAGACGTTTACCTTTAAAACTGGTAACTATATTACACCAAAAGTTCCTCAACGCGGAGTAAAATGTTTTCTGACTTTAAAAAAAGTTTACACACAGACCAAGACGACATTCATAAACTTTAGTTTTAAAACTGTGAGCACAACTAACCTACCATAACCTAATGTAACGGAACCTATCCTAACCCAACCCAACCTAACTTAAGAAAACCTAACCTAACTTAAGAAAACCTAACCTAACAAACAAGTCCCCATCATGTTATAGTGTAAGCCAAAGGCTTTTTAAATCTGAAATATTTTTTTTTTTACTTAAAACTTGAAAATAGTTTAAACTCTTAATTCAAGAAATATATCACATATTTGGCTGATTTGGTCTCTCTCTCTCTCTCTCTCTCTCTCTCTCTCTCTCTCAGAACAATAGGTAACCCCTACAACATGGACACACTACACATGTAAACTTTTCAGGCCAGGTTACACGCGTTTTGTGTTCCACTATTGTGATGGGGGAAAATACAGTTCCTTCTTATGTAAGTGTTCAAAGCGGTATCCTTTTGAACTGCCTTCCCTCTTGGTGTGTGTAATGGCGGTGGTGGTGTAAGTGGTGTTGGTAATGGTGGTGGTGGTGTAAGTAGTGGTGTGGTGATGGTGGTGGTGGTGATGGTGGTGTAAGTAGTAGTGGTGGTGGTGTAAGTAGTGGTGATGGTGGTGGTAAAGGTAGTGGTAAAAGTGGTGGTGTTGGTAGTAGTGTTGGGGTGGTGTAAGTGTTGGTGTTGGCAGTGGTGTTGGTGGCGTGAGGTGTTGGTGGTAGGGGTGATGGTGGTGTCAGTGGTGGTCATAGTTGTGGCGTTTCTTGTTGATGTTGTTCATTTTGTTTTACATGCAACTCTACACGAAGCGTTGAGGTGTGTGCGTGTGTGTGTGTGTGTGTGTGTGTGTGCGTGTGTGTGTGTGTGTTGACCTTCAGTGGCCGGGGTCTTTAAGCTACCCTTCACTAGACAACACTTAATGATACTGAAAGATTGCAGCCTCTTACTACCACGAAGGAAGGATGGGGGAATATGTCTCCACCTCCCTCCCCTTTCACCTCCTCCCCCTCCCCTACCATCTCTTACCCTCTCCCTCGCCTGCCAGGTTGTTAGTTTCAGTAAAGTTAGTAGGTGACCGCCAGGAGGAGTGAAGCAGGTGTAGAGCAGGACAAGTTAATCTTACATAACCCTGACTGTGTTATATCCGGCAGCTTAAGTGTTATATATGGCGGGAACTAAACATGTATCTCTGTTAACATGACTCGTGTATTCGCTGACCTTATCCTGTTAAACCATTATCCTGGACACTGTTACACCATGGACACAACACAGTACAGTCACCTCCCTAACAATGTAATATTCCAACAAACAACTGAAAAAGTTCTACCCATAATTAATTGTACCAGTGTATAACGACCCTAACTCTCACTAGGATTAATTAGTACAGTATGGTGGTATTATTATTCAGAGGAGCGGTGGCCGAGTGGCCACACCGCTCATCTCAGTCCTATGGGTCGCTAATTCGATTCCGAGGCTCGCCCATGCCTCTCGGCTGTTATCGGATACCTAAGTAAACAGTTGGGGGAATGAAAGCTGTCGAGTGTAATGGCGGTCAAGCTGTCTCTATGTGTAGTGAGAGGTTCAGTGTACACAGGGAGGCAGCACCGCCAGCCTCCGTAACTCCCTTAGATTACGACAACTGTTACAGATGCGATAATAAAGCATAAGAATTATACAGTGATGATATTGTTACATTAATTCTGACAGTTACCTTCCCTCATTGTTACATACCATCATTCTTCAGGTTTAGACCAACAGTGTTATGACATTCGAAATTGTTAAAAACGTTCAAACATTCAATGTTATTAAATATCGTATTTCAGTCGATGTAATAATAAAAGTGTTTAACAAACAGCACAGCAATATTTACACGTAAAATAGTTTAGGTAAATGTCCTCAACGATACAAGTGTCCCATAAAATAAATATTAGTATTAGACGATATTGAAAACACCGGATATAAGAGATTCCAGCTTAGCTACATCGTCAGCTTACTACAGCTTTATCCGGGAGCTGAGGAGCTTTCTTAAATAACAACTTTACAATCTAGTTAATAAAAAGGTTTACCTCATTTCTTGAGTAACTAAAACTAGCCATAATTCTTGGAGAAAATAATAATAAACCACGGAACAACCTGCTGATGACGCCAGGTGAGAAGGAGAGGACGAGACTCAAGGATGACCTCGCAGCCTCACCCGCACATTTGCATGTCCATCCACACTCTGCCAGGCACACCCACACACTGCCAGGCCCACCCACACACTGCCAGGCACACCCACACACTGTCAGGCCCACCTACACACTGCCAGGCCCACTTACACACTGCCAGGAACACCCACACCCTACCAGTCTCACACTCTGCCAAATACACCCACATCTTGCCAGGCACACCCACACCCTGCCAGGCACACCCAAACCCTACCAGTCTCACTCACACTGCTACCCTCACCGACACCCTGTCAGCTTCACTCACACCCTGCCACCAACACCCCGCCACCCTCACTCACAGCATGCCTCCCTTGTCCACACCCCGCCATCCCCCCATACACCCTGCCACCCTCCCCCACATCCTGCCACCCTCCCCCACATCCTGCCACCCTCCCCCACACCCTGCCACCCTCACCGACACCCTGCCACCCTCCCCCACATCCTGCCACCCTCCCCCACACCCTGCCACCCTCACCGACACCCTGCCACCCTCACCCTGTCCCCCTCACCCACCCCTGCCACCCTCCCCCACACCCTGCCACCCTCCCCCACACCCTGCCACCATCCCCCAATCCCTGCCACCCTCACCCATACCCTGTCACCCTCACCCTGCCACCCACACCCAGTTACCCATACTCTGTCACCCTCCCCCACACACTGCCGCCCTCACCCACCCCTGCCACCATCCCCCACACCCTGCCACCATCCCCCAATCCCTGCCACCCTCACCCATACCCTGTCACCCTCACCCACACCCTGCCACCCTCACCCAGCCACCCTCACCCATACCCTGTCACCCTCACCCACTCCCTGCCACCCTCACCCACTCCCTGCCACCCTCACCCACACCCGGCCACCCTCTACCACTCCCTGCCACCCTCATCCACTTCCTGCCACCCTCACCCTGCCACCCACACACTGCCACCCTACCACACTCCCTACCCACTCACCTACCACCCACACCCTGCCACTCACAAACTGCCACCCACTCCCTGCCACCCTCACCCACTCCATGCTACCCTCACCCTGCCACCCACACACTGCCACCCTACCCCACACCCTGCCACCCACACACTGCCACCCTCACCTACTCCCTGCCACCCTCACCCATACACTGTCACCCTCACCCACTCCCTGCCACCCTCACCCATACCATGCCACCCTCACTCACTCCCTGCCATCCTCACCCATACACTGCCCCCCACTCCCTGCCACCCTCACCCAACCACCCTCACCCACTCCCTGCCACCCTCACCCACACCCTGCCACCCTCACCCTGCCAGACCCCTCAGTATTACGATTAACACAATTACCATGAGCCCGAAGCAGCTAATCATCTTAAGGATATCAGCATCGCATCCCCTTGTAGGTATTACTGCTAATATGTGTATAACTAATAAGATTTTGTGTATGTGTATGTGTGTGTGTGTGTGTGCTTGGTTAGGTTAAGTTAGGTAGAGCTATGAAAGATTAGGTTCGATTAAGCTAAATTAGGTTGTGCAAGGTGCCACTCATCCCCCGGGGTGCCAGTGTAAGGTGCCACTCATCTCCCGGAGTGCCAGTGTAAGGTACCACTCATCTCCCGGAGTGCCAGTATAAGGTACCACTCATCTCCCGGAGTGCCAGTGTAAGGTACCACTCATCTCCCGGAGTGCCAGTATAAGGTACCACTCATCTCCCGGAGTGCCAGTGTAAGGTACCACTCATCTCCCGGAGTGCCAGTGTAAGGTACCACTCATCTCCCGGAGTGCCAGTGTAAGGTACCACTCATCTCCCGGAGTGCCAGTGTAAGGTACCACTCATCCCCCGGAGTGCCAGTGTAAGGGACCACTCATCCCCCGGAGTGCCAGTGTAAGGTACCACTCATCTCCTGGAGTGTCAGTGTAAGGTACCACTCATTCCCTGGAGTGCCAGTGTAAGGTACCACTCATCTCCCGGAGTGCCAGTGTAAGGTGCCACTCATCTCCCGGAGTACCAGTGGAAGGTACCACTCATCTCCCGGAATGCCAGTGTAAGGTGCCACTCATCCCCCGGAGTGCCAGTGTAAGGTGCCACTCATCTCCCGGAGTGCCAGTGTAAGGTGCCACTCATCCCCCGGAGTGCCAGTGTAAGGTGCCACTCATCCCCCGGAGTGCCAGTGTAAGGTGCCACTCATCTCCCGGAGTGCCAGTGTAAGGTGCCACTCATCCCCCGGAGTGCCAGTGTAGGGTGCCACTCATCCCCCTGAGTGCCAGTGTAGGGTGCCACTCATCCCCCGGAGTGCCAGTGTAAGGTGCCACTCATCCCCCGGAGTGCCAGTGTAAGGTGCCACTCATCTCCCGGAAAGCCAGTGTAAGGTGCCACTCATCCCCCGGAGTGCCAGTGTAAGGTGCCACTCATCCCCCGGAGTGCCAGTGTAAGGTGCCACTCATCTCCCAGAAAGCCAGTGTAAGGTGCCACTCATCCCCCGGAGTGCCAGTGTAAGGTGCCACTCATCTCCCGGAGTGCTAGTGTAAGGCGCCACTCATCCCCCGGAGTGCCAGTATAAGGTACCACTCATCTCCCGGAGTGCTAGTGTAAGGGACCACTCATCTCCCGGAGTGCCAGTATAAGGTACCACTCATCTCCCGGAGTGCCAGTATAAGGTACCACTCATCTCCCGGAGTGCCAGTGTAAGGTGCCACTCATCTCCCGGAGTGCCAGTGTAAGGTGCCACTCATCCCCCGGAGTGCCAGTGTAAGGTGCCACTCATCCCCCGGAGTGCCAGTGTAAGGTGTCACTCATCCCCCGGAGTGCCAGTGTAAGGTGCCACTCATCTCCCGGAAAGCCAGTGTAAGGTGCCACTCATCCCCCGGAGTGCCAGTGTAAGGTGCCACTCATCTCCCGGAAAGCCAGTGTAAGGTACCACTCATCTCCCGGAGTACCAGTATAAGGTACCACTCATCTCCCGGAGTGCCAGTGTAAGGTGCCACTCATCTCCCGGAGTGCCAGTGTAAGGTGCCACTTATCTCCCGGAGTGCCAGTATAAGGTACCACTCATCTCCCGGAGTGCTAGTGTAAGGTACCACTCATCTCCCGGAGTGCCAGTATAAGGTACCACTCATCTCCCGGAGTGCTAGTGTAAGGCGCCACTCATGCCCCGGAGTGCCAGTGTAAGGTGCCATTCATCTCCCGGAGTGCCAGTGTAAGGTGCCACTCATCTGGAGTGTCAGTATAAGGTGCCACTCATGCCCCGGAGTACCAGTTGAAAGTGTCACTCATCTCCCGGAGTGCCAATGTAAGGTACCACTCATCTCCCGGAGTGCCAGTGTAAGGTGCCATTCATCTCCCGGAGTGCCAGTGTAAGGTGCCACTCATCTGGAGTGTCAGTATAAGGTGCCACTCATGCCCCGGAGTACCAGTTGAAAGTGTCACTCATCTCCCGGAGTGCCAATGTAAGGTACCACTCATCCCACGGAGTGCTAGTGTAAGGCGCCACTCATGCCCCGGAGTGCCAGTGTAAGGTGCCATTCATCTCCCGGAGTGCCAGTGTAAGGTGCCACTCATCTGGAGTGTCAGTATAAGGTGCCACTCATCTCCGGGAGTGCTAGTGTAAGGTGCCACTCATCTCCCGGAGTGCTAGTGTAAGGTGCCACTCATATCCCGGAGTGCCAGTATAAGGTGCCACTCATGCCCCGGAGTGCCAGTGTAAGGTGCCACTCATCTCCCGGAGTGCTAGTGTAAGGTGCCACTCATATCCCGGAGTGCTAGTGTAAGGTGCCACTCATTTCCCGGAGTGCCAGTGTAAGGTGCCACTCATCTCCCGGAGTGCCAGTGTAAGGTGCCACTCATCTCCCGGAGTGCTAGTGTAAGGTGCCACTCATCTCCCGGAGTGCTAGTGTAAGGTGCCACTCATCTCCCGGAGTGCTAGTGTAAGGTGCCACTCATCTCCCGGAGGGCCAGTGTAAGGTGCCACTCATCTCCCGGAGGGCCAGTGTAAGGTGCCACTCATCTCCCGGAGGGCCAGTGTAAGGTGCCACTCATCTCCCGGAGTGCTAGTGTAAGGTGCCACTCATCTCCTGGAGTTCTAGTGTAAGGTGCCACTCATCTCCCGGAGTGCTAGTGTAAGGTGCCACTCATCTCCTGGAGTGCCAGTGTAAGGTGCCACTCATCTCCCGGAGTGCTAGTGTAAGGTGCCACTCATCTCCCGGAGTGCTAGTGTAAGGTGCCACTCATCTCCCGGAGTGCTAGTGTAAGGTGCCACTCATCTGGAGTTCTAGTGTAAGGTGCCACTCATCTCCTGGAGTGCCAGTGTAAGGTGCCACTCATCTGGAGTGCCAGTGTAAGGTGCCACTCATCTCCCGGAGTGCCAGTGTAAGGTGCCACTCATCTCCCGGAGTGCTAGTGTAAGGTGCCACTCATCTCCGGGAGTGCTAGTGTAAGGTGCCACTCATCTCCCGGAGTGCTAGTGTAAGGTGCCACTCATATCCCGGAGTGCCAGTATAAGGTGCCACTCATGCCCCGGAGTGCCAGTGTAAGGTGCCACTCATCCCGGAGTGCCAGTGTAAGGTGCCACTCATCTCCCGGAGTGCCAGTGTAAGGTGCCACTCATCTCCCGGAGTGCTAGTGTAAGGTGCCACTCATCTCCCGGAGTGCTAGTGTAAGGTGCCACTCATCTCCCGGAGTGCTAGTGTAAGGTGCCACTCATCTCCCGGAGTGCTAGTGTAAGGTGCCACTCATCTCCCGGAGGGCCAGTGTAAGGTGCCACTCATCTCCCGGAGGGCCAGTGTAAGGTGCCACTCATCTCCCGGAGGGCCAGTGTAAGGTGCCACTCATCTCCCGGAGTTCTAGTGTAAGGTGCCACTCATCTCCCGGAGTGCTAGTGTAAGGTGCCACTCATCTCCTGGAGTGCCAGTGTAAGGTGCCACTCATCTCCCGGAGTGCTAGTGTAAGGTGCCACTCATCTCCCGGAGTGCTAGTGTAAGGTGCCACTCATCTGGAGTTCTAGTGTAAGGTGCCACTCATCTCCTGGAGTGCCAGTGTAAGGTGCCACTCATCTCCCGGAGGGCCAGTGTAAGGTGCCACTCATCTCCCGGAGGGCCAGTGTAAGGTGCCACTCATCTCCCGGAGGGCCAGTGTAAGGTGCCACTCATCTCCCGGAGTTCTAGTGTAAGGTGCCACTCATCTCCCGGAGTGCTAGTGTAAGGTGCCACTCATCTCCTGGAGTGCCAGTGTAAGGTGCCACTCATCTCCCGGAGTGCTAGTGTAAGGTGCCACTCATCTCCCGGAGTGCTAGTGTAAGGTGCCACTCATCTCCCGGAGTGCTAGTGTAAGGTGCCACTCATCTGGAGTTCTAGTGTAAGGTGCCACTCATCTCCTGGAGTGCCAGTGTAAGGTGCCACTCATCTCCCGGAGTGCCAGTGTAAGGTGCCACTCATCTCCCGGAGTGCTAGTGCAAGGTGCCACTCATCTCCCGGAGTGCTAGTGTAAGGTGCCACTCATCTCCTGGAGTTCTAGTGTAAGGTGACACTCATCTCCCGGAGTGCTAGTGTAAGGTGCCACTCATCTCCCGGAGTGCTAGTGTAAGGTGCCACTCATCTGGAGTTCTAGTGTAAGGTGCCACTCATCTCCTGGAGTGCCAGTGTAAGGTGCCACTCATCTCCCGGAGTGCCAGTGTAAGGTGCCACTCATCTCCCGGAGTGCTAGTGCAAGGTGCCACTCATCTCCCGGAGTGCTAGTGTAAGGTGCCACTCATCTCCTGGAGTTCTAGTGTAAGGTGACACTCATCTCCCGGAGTGCTAGTGTAAGGTGCCACTCATCTCCCGGAGTGCTAGTGTAAGGTGCCACTCATATCCCGGAGTGCTAGTGTAAGGTGCCACTCATCTCCCGGAGTGCTAGTGTAAGGTGCCACTCATCTCCCGGAGTGCTAGTGTAAGGTGCCACTCATCTCCCGGAGCGGCAGCTGGTGACGCCCCACGACCCAGAGGCCAGCAGGTCACGGCTTTATGACACACTCCAGTAACTGAACCGGGGAGGAGGAGGAGGGAGGGAGGGAGAGGAAGGAGGGAGGGAGGGGGAGGAAGGAGAGGGAGGGAGGGGGAGGGAGGGAGAGGGAGGGAGGGGGAGGGAGGGAGAGGGTAGGGGGGAGAGAGGGAGGGAGGAAGAGAGGAAGAGAGGGAGAGAGAGAAAGGAAGGAGGGACAGAGGAGAGTGGAAGAAAGGAGAGAGGGAGGGGAAGAAAAGAGGGAGGGAGGGGAAGGAAGGAGGGGGAAGGAGGGAGGGAGGAAGGAGGAGGAAGAAAGAGAATGATGGAGGGAAGGAGGAAGGGACAAAGTGAGTCAGAGAGAGAAGATTGTAGAAAGGACGTAGGGAGAGAAACCCTGGTGGTGGGTAGGGGGGGGACACGTCACTTCCAGACTGCAGCTTTAAGAGCCACGCGGCCACCCATACACTGCCGCCCACCAGGCTATACCACCCACGACGCACTGCTGCCCACCACGCTCTACCGTCTATTCAGGGTGTTCATCCACCCACTAAATATTGCCCACCACACACTGCCGCCCACCCATAGTGCAGCCCACCCACAATACGCCCATTCAAACTGCCATCCATCCAAACTGCTGCCCACTAGGCAATGCCACTCAGCCAAAAACTCCTACACGACCACCCTCCGGCCCCCCACCCTCCACCCACTGTTGAACTAATCTTCACACCGTCCGCCACCCACCACAACCCACCCTCCACCCACTGTTGAACTAATCTTCACACCGTCCGCCACCCACCACAACCCACCCTCCGTTCAACTTCTCTCACACAACTTAAACTATAAGTGAAAGCTCCTTAAACTTCCTCCTAACAATTACCTCCACCCACACACCCTTCCCACCCACCTAGACCCCACGCTCAAACCAGGATCAGTGGCGGCTTCATCACAAGAAATCACACCCAAGGACCAAGTACTGTACACCTTAATTTGCATACGAGAACCTGCACGCACGCACGCACGCACACGCACACACACACACACCCTGACTTCAGCCAGCACATTATTGGAACTGTACAGATGCCCAGCACATCACAGCACCAGTTCACACATACCCAGCACATCACAGCACCAGTTCACACATACCCAGCACATCACAGCACCAGTTCATAGACAAACAACCCCCATTAACACGAACACGGAACAAATTTGAACCAATTTACTTCAAATTTAAATAAAACACACACACACACACACACACACACACGAAACACCATGTTAGCGCCTCGCCTAGAAAATGATGGCTCTAGAATTTTATTTCAGTGCAGTGAAGACAGAGTTTGTGGCACCCGGGAATAAGGTCCAAAATGGTGTAATTACCACTGACACAGGCGTTCGGGGAGAGATAATGACGTCAATTTACCATGATTAATGTGCAATACTTTAATTACCGTGGAAGGTGTTCCTGTCTTTCTCGCGTGTGTGTGTGTGTGTGTGTATAATAATAATAATAATAATAATAATAATAACAATAATAATAATAATAACAATAATAATAATAATAAACAGTTATTAATAGAGTTGCAGCCGGTGGCAGAAAATATACAAACTTACATGTGATTTAATGTGATTTAGACAATGATAATGTGTGTGTGTGTGTGCGTGTTTGCGTGTGTGTTTGCGTGTGTGTGTGTTTGCGTGTGTGTGTGTGTGTGCATCATTATCGTTACAATCTGTGTCTTTTCCGATATTTTTTGCTGTTGTGTACTGTACTGTATAAACTCGAAATAAATCATTATTACAATTATTATCATTATTATTATTATTACCCCTGGTGTACTGTGTCCTGTCTCAGCTGAATAAAAACATCTGTCATTAACCAAATCAAATATTAAAAGTGGCGTCCCCTTTGTGAAGGAGTTAATATCAGTATTAATGTTACCATTTATTATTATTGATAATGTTATCATATAAGCAACATTCTTTTACCATTAACATCACTTCCATTATCAGTATTATAAACATTAATTTCATTACCATTAACATTGTTATTATCATTACCATCATCATTACTGACAATGTCTCATCTCACGGGTAAGAAAAGTGAGACAACACAGCGGGTCGTCCTCAACACAGTGGACCAACAGAGACTAAACCTTCTCAATAAACAGAATATATTACCTGAGTGAAGCGCACCCGAGACCTATACTGTATAGTGATAACCGCAGCTGGAGGGAGGGAGTGTGTCAGTACTGACCACTGCTGCAGGAGGGGTGAAGGTGGAGGGAGGGAGTGTCAGTACTAACCACTACTGCAGGAGGGGTGAAGGTGGAGGGAGGGAGAGTGTCAGTACTGACCACTACTGCAGGAGGGGTGAAGGTGGAGGGAGGGAGAGTGTCAGTACTGACCACTACTGCAGGAGGGATGAAGGTGGAGGGAGGGAGAGTGTCAGTACTGACCACTACTGCAGGAGGGGTAAAGGTGGAGGGAGGGAGAGTGTCAGTACTGACCACTACTGCAGGAGGGGTGAAGGTGGAGGGAGGGAGAGTGTCAGTACTAACCACTACTGCAGGAGGGGTGAAGGTGGAGGGAGGGAGAGTGTCAGTACTGACCACTACTGCAGGAGGGATGAAGGTGGAGGGAGGGAGAGTGTCAGTACTGACCACTACTGCAGGAGGGGTAAAGGTGGAGGGAGGGAGAGTGTCAGTACTAACCAGTACTGCAAGAGGGGTGAAGGTGGAGGGAGGGAGAGTGTCATCATTAACCACTACTGCAGGAGGGGTGAAGGTGGAGGGAGGGAGAGTGTCAGTACTAACCACTACTGCAGGAGGGGTGAAGGTGGAGGGAGGGAGAGTGTCAGTACTAACAACTACTGCAGGAGGGGTGAAGGTGGAGGGAGGGAGAGTGTCAGCACTAACCACTACTGCAGGAGGGGTGAAGGTGGAGGAAGGGAGAGTGTCAGCACTAACCACTATTGCAGGAGGGGAGAAGGTGGAGGGAGGGAGTGTCAGTACTAACCACTACTGCAGGAGGGGTGGAGGGAGGGAGTGTCAGTACTAACCACTACTGCAGGAGGGGTGGAGGGAGAGTGTCAGCACTAACCACTACTGCAGGAGGGGTGAAGGTGGAGGAAGGGAGAGTGTCAGCACTAACCACTACTGCAGGAGGGGAGAAGGTGGAGGGAGGGAGTGTCAGTACTAACCACTACTGCAGGAGGGGTGGAGGGAGGGAGTGTCAGTACTAACCACTACTGCAGGAGGGGTGAAGGTGGAGGGAGGGAGTGTCAGTACTAACCACTAGTGCAGGAGGGGTGAAGGTGGAGGGAGGGAGAGTGTCAGCACTAACCACTACTGCAGGAGGGGTGAAGGTGGAGGGAGGGAGTGTCAGTACTAACCACTATTGCAGGAGGGGTGAAGGTGGAGGGAGGGATTGTCAGTACTAATTACAAACTACAGGAGGGGTGAAAGTGGAGGGAGGGAGTGTCAGTACTAACCACTACTGCAGGAGGGGTGAAGGTGGAGGGAGGGAGAGTGTCAGTACTAACCACTACTGCAGGAGGGGTGAAGGTGGAGGGAGGGAGAGTGTCAGCACGAACCACTACTGCAGGAGGGGTGAAGGTGGAGGGAGGGAGTGTGTCAGTACTAACCACTACTGCAGGAGGGATGAAGGTGGAGGGAGGGAGTGTGTCAGTACTAACCACTCCTGCAGGAGGGGTGAAGGTGGAGGGAGGGAGAGTGTCAGCACGAACCACTACTGCAGGAGGGGTGAAGGTGGAGGGAGGGAGAGTGTCAGCACGAACCACTACTGCAGGAGGGGTGAAGGTGGAGGGAGTGAGAGTGTCAGTACTAACCACTACTGCAGGAGGGGTGAAGGTGGAGGGAGGGAGAGTGTCAGTACTAACCACTACTGCAGGAGGGGTGAAGGTGGAGGGAGGGAGAGTGTCAGTACTAACCACTACTGCAGGAGGGGTGAAGATGGAGGGAGGGAGAGTGTCAGTACTAACCACTACTGCAGGAGGGGTGAAGGTGGAGGGAGGGAGAGTGTCAGCATTAACCACTACTGCAGGAGGGGTGAAGGTGGAGGGAGGGAGTGTCAGTACTAACAACTACTGCAGGAGGGGTGAAGGTGGAGGGAGGGAGAGTGTCAGCATTAACCACTACTGCAGGAGGGGTGAAGGTGGAGGGAGGGAGTGTCAGTACTAACCACTACTGCAGGAGGGGTGGAGGGAGAGTGTCAGCACTAACCACTACTGCAGGAGGGGTGAAGGTGGAGGGAGGGAGAGTGTCAGTACTAACCACTACTGCAGGAGGGGTGAAGGTGGAGGGAGTGAGAGTGTCAGTACTAACCACTACTGCAGGAGAGGTGAAGGTGGTGGGAGGGAGAGTGTCAGCACTAACCAGTACTGCAGGAGGGGTGAAGGTGGAGGGAGTGAGTGTCAGTACTAACCACTACTGCAGGAGGGGTGAAGGTGGAGGGAGGGAGAGTGTCAGCACTAACCACTACTGCAGGAGGGGTGAAGGTGGAGGGAGGGAGAGTGTCAGTACTAGCCACTACTGCAGGAGGGGTGAAGGTGGAGGGAGGGAGAGTGTCAGTACTAACCACTACTGCAGGAGGGGTGAAGGTGGAGGGAGGGAGAGTGTCAGCACTAACCACTACTGCAGGAGGGGTGAAGGTGGAGGGAGGGAGGGTGTCAGCACGAACCACTACTGCAGGAGGGGTGAAGGTGGAGGGAAGGAGAGTGTCCGCACAAACCACAACTGCAAGAGGGAGGGAGGGGAGGTCAGTTAACTGGTGGTCCGACCCGACTCTTCAATTAGTGTAATGGTCACCACCACCACACACCCGTGTGTGTGAGAGACCAGAGGTGTGTATATTTAAAACTGGAGAGAGACGATGGACATCCCCAAACTATCATGATAAAAATAATTTGAGAATCAAGAGCTTGAGGCAGACACGTGAATCAAGAGCTTGAGGCAGACACGTGAATCAAGAGCTTGAGGCAGACTCAAATCAAACACTTGTGGCAATCACTTGATCCAAGCACCCAAGGAAGACACTTGAGGCAGGCCCTAAAGACAGGCACTTGAGGCAGACTTTGAGGGCGGTGTTAACAAAAGCACCTAACAAGTACAGTCGGTGATAATGACCCGACCATTGTTAAGACACAAAAGAAATTCTTGTTGAAGAGACAAGTATATAAAGACTGAATGATGATAACGTAAAATAAAAAAATAAAAAATATTATTATGAGAGAGAGAGAGAGAGAGAGAGAGAGAGAGAGAGAGAGAGAGAGAGAGAGAGAGAGACTCACCTCCAACAGAGTGTTCAAGGGGCTGTAACTGTGTCAAAAAAGATGGGAAACCGCTGACACACGAACACGTTCATGACCAATATTGTGTTGTAACGGACCTGGTTAACAACTGGTCCTAACCTAAACAAATCAAACCAAACTTAACCTAACCTAAAAACCCAACCCAACACAACCAAACCTATTATATTCTAACCCAATGCACGTAACGAAAATACCAACCAAATATGAGAATTTAAACTGAGAGACCCAGCTAAGAATGACATAAGAAAAATCACAGATAAATACGATAAAAATAAAAGTAAATTATCTAGAGATACGAGAATAAGAGAAGCTATTGTTGTTTACTGAGGACCGATCAAGGGAACACGGGGGCCCTGTACTGAGATCAACAATGGTAGTAGTAGGCTGGCCAATATCTAGACCCCTTCCTCCTCCTCCACCAGTACCCAGACCTACTGCTCCTCCTCCACCAGTACCCAGACCTTCTGCTACTCCTCCTCCACCAGTACCCAGACCTACTGCTCCTCCTCCACCAGTACCCAGACCTTCTGCTACTCCTCCTCCACCAGTACCCAGACCTACTGCTCCTCCTCCACCAGTACCCAGACCTACTACTGCTCCTCCTCCACCAGTACCCAGACCTTCTGCTCCTCCTCCTCCACCAGTACCCAGACCTACTGCTCCTCCTCCACCAGTACCCAGACCTTCTGCTCCTCCTCCTCCACCAGTACCCAGACCTACTGCTCCTCCTCCACCAGTACCCAGACCTTCTGCTCCTCCTCCACCAGTACCCAGACCTTCTGCTCCTCCTCCACCAGTACCCAGACCTTCTGCTACTCCTCCTCCACCAGTACCCAGACCTTCTACTACTCCTCCTCCACCAGTACCCAGACCTACTGCTCCTCCTCCACCAGTACCCAGACCTTCTACTCCTCCTCCACCAGTACCCAGACCTTCTGCTCCTCCTCCACCAGTACCCAGACCTTCTGCTCCTCCTCCACCAGTACCCAGACCTTCTGCTCCTCCTCCACCAGTACCCAGACCTTCTGCTACTCCTCCTCCACCAGTACCCAGACCTTCTGCTACTCCTCCTCCACCAGTACCCAGACCTTCTGCTCCTCCTCCACCAGTACCCAGACCTACTGCTCCTCCTCCACCAGTACCCAGACCTACTGCTCCTCCTCCACCAGTACCCAGACCTTCTGCTACTCCTCCTCCACCAGTACCCAGACCTACTGCTCCTCCTCCACCAGTACCCAGACCTTCTGCTACTCCTCCTCCACCAGTACCCAGACCTACTGCTCCTCCTCCACCAGTACCCAGACCTACTACTGCTCCTCCTCCACCAGTACCCAGACCTTCTGCTCCTCCTCCTCCACCAGTACCCAGACCTACTGCTCCTCCTCCACCAGTACCCAGACCTTCTGCTCCTCCTCCTCCACCAGTACCCAGACCTACTGCTCCTCCTCCACCAGTACCCAGACCTTCTGCTCCTCCTCCACCAGTACCCAGACCTTCTGCTCCTCCTCCACCAGTACCCAGACCTTCTGCTACTCCTCCTCCACCAGTACCCAGACCTTCTACTACTCCTCCTCCACCAGTACCCAGACCTTCTGCTCCTCCTCCACCAGTACCCAGACCTACTGCTCCTCCTCCACCAGTACCCAGACCTTCTACTCCTCCTCCACCAGTACCCAGACCTTCTGCTCCTCCTCCACCAGTACCCAGACCTTCTGCTCCTCCTCCACCAGTACCCAGACCTTCTGCTACTCCTCCTCCACCAGTACCCAGACCTTCTGCTACTCCTCCTCCACCAGTACCCAGACCTTCTGCTCCTCCTCCACCAGTACCCAGACCTACTGCTCCTCCTCCACCAGTACCCAGACCTTCTGCTACTCCTCCTCCAGTACCCAGACCTACTGCTCCTCCTCCACCAGTACCCAGACCTTCTGCTCCTCCTCCACCAGTACCCAGACCTTCTGCTACTCCTCCTCCACCAGTACCCAGACCTTCTGCTACTCCTCCTCCACCAGTACCCAGACCTTCTGCTACTCCTCCTCCACCAGTACCCAGACCTACTGCTCCTCCTCCACCAGTACCCAGACCTTCTGCTCCTCCTCCACCAGTACCCAGACCTTCTGCTACTCCTCCTCCACCAGTACCCAGACCTTCTGCTACTCCTCCTCCACCAGTACCCAGACCTTCTGCTACTCCTCCTCCACCAGTACCCAGACCTTCTGCTACTCCTCCTCCACCAGTACCCAGACCTTCTGCTACTCCTCCACCAGTACCCAGACCTTCTGCTCCTCCTCCACCAGTACCCAGACCTTCTGCTCCTCACACACTTAAGCTACCACACACACTTAATCTACCACATACACTTTATCTAACACACACACTTAAGGTACCAAACACACTTAATCTACCAAACACACTTAAGCTACCACACACACTTAAGCTACCACACACACTTAATCTACCACACACACTTAATCTACCACACACACTTAAGCTACCACACACACTTAATCTACCACACACACTTAAGCTACCACACACACTTAATCTACCACACACACTTAAGTTACCACATACACTTAAACTACTCCACGTGATGCCCCTCATAACGCCTTCTGTGAGGGAGTTACTACACTACCTGTCTGCTGTTAAATACCTCAGCGCACATGATCAGCGTGACTCCACTGTAAACATTATTCTGTATGTTCACTGTATGTTCCTTTACCTTTCCCTAATGAAGGCTTTTGTTAAACCACCAATGCCAATGTATGTAATAAGTCATTTATGTTCAATGTATATTTTCAGCCTTCGAGCTGCAGAACTTTTTCAGAACTTTTTCAATAAACCGTTAATCATTATTATCATTGTTATTATTACACACACACACACACACACTTAGGCTACCACACACACACACACACACACTTAGGCTACCACACACACACTTAAACTACTACATATTTAAGCTTGACGTAAAAACCTTCAAGAATCCACCTTTGTGTCGCAATTTGCGTGAGTCATCAGATACGTTCTCATTTTCATCGTCTTGAAATAATTTAGCTTAAGAACCTTTGAGAAACTATCTTTTTGTGGGCACTTTGGTGAGTTAGCTGTACACTCTCACGTCACTTATCAAGGGGGAATATTTACCGTAGGATCCTTAGAGAAGTGCGAGTTGAAAACCAGCTGTCAATCCTCAACTCTGGCAAGATAGAGAGGGAGGTGGTACACGGAGAAAAAGTCCCCGAATAGGGTAGGGAAAGTGTCGGCCAGATATGGAGTGGTGCCACCTGGGTGTCGGCCAGCTGTCGGTGGTCGCCCTTAAGGACCTCCCCTGTAGGCCGCCACACTATACCATCCTCACAAACAGGATGATGACGAGTTGTTCACTTGTCGCTGACATGTATGATGATGGTAAACATGTATGATGATGGTAACATGTATGATGATGGTAACATGTATGACACGTGATGGCAACGTATGTTGTGAGCTTGTGGATATTATGATGGACACGATGGTTACATGTGACCTTATCAGAAACATGTAATGTGCTTGTCCATAATCGTTACATATTACAAATTTGTCTGGAACATGTTCTGAATCTGTCGTTAACACGTTCAGAACTAGTACCGTACATGGTGTGAGCACGTCAGTGAAATATTACCCCAAAAAGTGCACTGAAACACATCCAGCAGAGTTTAATTGACTTAATTTAGTGAAATGCGTAAATAAGGAGGAGGTGGACGGCCATTACTTATAATGATGGTCGTTAGTTCTTACAATACTGTGAACTGTGAAGTCGTTACCAATTAAAGTGTTGAGCTAATACACTGCAGTTGTTGTATAATGCTAACCCTGTGAGGCAGCCTCCCCCTCTCTCTCTCTCTCTCTCCTTTCCCTCCCTGCCGTCTCTGCCTCCCTCCCACCTGTCTTCCCTCCCTCCCTCCAGTCTCCTTCCCACCTGTCTTCCTTCCCTCCCGTCTCCACTTCCCTCCCTACCGTCTTCACTTCCCTCCCTCCCACCTGCCTTCCTTCCCCACCTATCATCCTCTCCCATCCTTCCCTGAAGATTCAATCGTGGTCCTTCACAGCATCAAACAAGGCGGGAGACTCAAGCCAAACATCTAGAGTTGAAGTCAAACGTAAATGGATCTGACAGAAGGTGTGAAGTGGAGGGGGAGTGGCGGACAAACAGAGTGGAGGGGGAGTGAAGGACAAACAGTTGTTATTATCACTATTATTATCACATCTTCATCCCTCAGGCCCCGATGTGGGTCAGTGACCTGTGCCCGGGTGGACTAAACTCACTATATAAGACCTACACCCACTATATGTACGGTTTAATCAAGACCCACAAGCCCAATAACCCAGCAAGACCCATCATTAGCTCTGTTGGGTCAATCTCTTATAAACTATCTAAATGGTTAGTTTCCTTACTAAACCCCCTAGTTGGCAACATTTCTAACTCCAATATCAAGAACAATATGGATCTGGTTGATAAACTCAATAACTTGCACATTAATCATGATTTTAAACTGGTCAGCTTTGATGTAACGTCACTTTTTACAAAGGTCCCAGTTGATGATTTACTAGAGTTCCTCATAGATTCCCTGGATAACATTTCACTGCCCGTCTCGAAAGATGACTTCATCGAACTCATCAAACTATGTATTAAGGATTGCAAATTCGAATTCAATGGGGAATATTATGCTCAAAAATTTGGTATGGCAATGGGTAATCCACTCTCACCTGTATTAAGCAACCTATATATGGAATTCTTTGAAAAGAAACTATTAAGTAATATTTTACCACCCTCAGCAGTCTGGTTTAGATATGTTGATGACGTATTATGTCTCTGGCCATGTAATGAGGACCTAAAAGTTTTCCTACCACAACTTAACAACTTAGCCCCCTCGATCAAATTCACTGTGGAATTAGAGCAAGACTGTAAATTGCCATTCCTAGACTGTCTGATACACAGAATAGGTAACATTTTTAAGTTCAGTATTTATAGAAAACCAACCAATGTGTGTTCATACATTCATTATTATTCTGCCCACCATAATAAAGTCAAACAGTCAGTATTTACAACAATGTTTTTACGTGCCTTGAGAATTTGCAGTCCGGAATTCATCGATGAGGAATACAAATATATATATAATATTGGCTCAAACCTTAAATACCCTAGATCTTTCATAGATAAATGCTTAAACATTACTAAGAAAACTTTTTATAGAACTGATCCCAAGCCCACCCATGACCATAAGAATATCTTAATATTACCATTTCACAAAAATTTCTCACACATTCCGGCACAGCTAAAATCTTGGAACGTCAATGTGGCATTTAAAAACTCATGCACTGTTAAACAAATGTTAATCAAGAACTCCCCCAACAACACAATTGGTTGCATTTATAAAGTTCCTTGCAAGGAATGTAATATGTTTTACTTAGGCCAGACAGGTAAAGATCTTGTAACTAGAATTAAACAACACAAATACAGTGTCAGGACAGGCCAGGAATCCAATGCTCTGTTTGTTCATTTGAGGGATAACAAGCATTGCATTGACTGGGATAATGCCTCCTCAATATTACCATGTAATTCAATTGATAGTAGGAACATCATAGAATCTAGTCTTATTAAACATACCGAAGCATTCAACATGAATTTGAGTAACGGTATGTACAAGCTGGACAACTTTGTAATTAAGAAGATTTGTGATCAGGTGAGAGGGCGGGTCACTGTCCCATCTGACCCAACCACCAACCGTTGTGTGCCATTTAAAGATTAGTAGGGTCATTACCTGACCATTGTGGACCTGGTCTCACCCTCCTCTGTATATATTCATCTTGTTCTGCATTACTCTATCTAGTCTGTACTCACCCCTGAAGATGTGAATTACACGAAAGCGCTTGGGAACTTCGTGTTTTCTTCTTTCCTGGTGGTTATCAGCATATATATATATATATATATATATATATATAATATATATATATATATATATATATATATATATATATATATATATATATATATATATATATATATATATATATGCAAGTAAATCACTGTGGGTGCACGTGATCCAGGTATATGCTGATAACCACCAGGAAAGAAGAAAACACGAAGTTCCCAAGCGCTTTCGTGCAATTCACATCTTCGGGGAGAGTGAAAAAGAGTAGAGAAATTAAAAATAGAAAAAGGAAAAGGTTATACTGTGTTAATCTACACCACGAAGATGCCAGAAAACCAGCTTTTTAAAGTAAGACAAATTTTATAAGTATGGAAACACAGAAGAAGGCAAAGCAATCCACAGTTTGGCTGTGTGAGGAAAGAAGGATGTACTATAACGGGTTACTCTCGTGTGACTGACATACACAGAGAAACGGTGGGCACCGCGGGCAAGACGAGTGTTAAGAGCCCACGGCCTTGCCGGAGGTACACAGGATGTCAAATCCACCGAACATTACCCGTTGAAGTACCTGAAAGAGAGAGAGAGTGAAGCAACATTGCGGCGAAGAGAAAGGGAAGAGAGATTGTCGACTAAAGGAGGAGAGTTAATAAGACGAAATGCGTTTGATTCCACGCTGTCTAACAGTAGGACAGAAGAAGAGCCACCCCAGATATGAGAGCAGTACTCCAAGTTAGGACCAATGAATCCCTTATAAACCTGAAGCAACTGCTCAGGAGTGAAGTAGCTATGGCATCTGTACAGCATTCCCAATTTTCGGGAGGCAGCTTTAGCAATGTTGTGCATGTGTGGCTTCCATGACATATAAGAAGAAATGGCGAGGCCGAGCCTATCTATTTCAGAATTTGGTGGAATGATAGGACCTACACCCACTATATAGGACCTACACCCACTACATAGGACCTACACCCACTATATAGGGCCTACACCC
>CAUDMG010003925.1:132500-197500 GCA_958450375.1 Homarus gammarus
CAGACAACTCCCCAGACAGTCGACACACAGACACTGCCAACAGACAACTCCCCAGACAGTCGACACACAGACACTGCCAACAGACACACACCCAGAGTGAACTAACTCGTTATTTCAATGTTTAATGAGACAATGTACTTTCGGTTCGGTTATTTTGTCTTGCAATAAATAAACACAAGAGTAATGTAATATAATCAAGGGAAATCGTGAAAATGTAAGGAGACAGAGAGAGAGAGAGAGAGAGAGAGAGAGAGAGAGAGAGAGAGAGAGATAATACTCCCCAGGATAATGTAGACAGAAAACGTACACTCAGTGATGGGTGAAGGGGAGACTACTGAATTATTACTCTTGTTTGATTACGGTCTACCACGACGGCTTCTCCACTTACTGCAACACCATGCCCCCCTCCCTCCCTCCAGGCATAACTATACTGTATGCAAAGGTGTTAAACGAGCAGAGAGAGGCATAAAGAGATTATGTATGCCAAGGGATGACAAGAGTATATGACATGGTATATAACACACACACGATGCATAATACTGTACAGGTTATGTGGTAAAGGTGTCCAAGGTGGATTACTGAGCGTACACAGTATGTTTACAATGACAAATACATAAACATGACGGGATATGCCAAAGGGTGTCATGTCATCGTCTGTAAATGTTGGTGTGGGAATGTATGGCGAGGAATAAATAACAATAATAATAATAATAATAATAATAATAATAATAATAATAATAATAATAGCATGTGACTGGGAAAAGGAGGAGACATGAGAGAGGAGGTGGTAACAGAGGAGAGGAGACGGTGACGGTGACAGGAGGAGGAGGAGGAGGAGGAAGAGGAGGAAGAGGAGGAGTGGGGAGGCAGGACCCACGAGAGGGCCAACTGGCACTGTGACAGATGGCTTGCAAGACGTGGAGTAATGCCACTATTTAGGCACCAACGTGTAACCTAGATGGAGTGGATGTAAAGGAGGGAGGGCGAGAGTGGAAGGAGGGAGATATGAAGGAAGGGACATGTGATGAAGAGGGTGTAAAGGGGTCTAAAGGAGGGAGGGCGAGAAGGAGAGTGAAGGTAGGGAGGGAGTGAGGGAGGGAGAGAAAAGTGGGTGAGGGAGAGAGCCAAGGGAGACGCTAATTGAAGGATGGATGTGACAAAGATGGAATGGAAGATAAAATGAATAAACGAGAGAGAGAGAGAGAGAGAGAGAGAGAGAGTATCATGACCACGCGTGTACAGATGGTCAATACAGCTGCTCTACTTGAGTCGCCACAATGATCAATAAGTCCTCCTCGCCCCCTGCTCGCCATGCTGTCTCGCCTCACTTCCTCGCCCACTGCCTCGCCTTATTTCTTTGCCCACGGCCTCGCCTTACTTCCTTGCCCACGGCCTCGCCTTACTTCTCTTGCCCACTGCCTCGCCTTACTTCCTTGCCCACTGCCTCGCCTTACTTCCTTGCCCACGGTCTCGCCTTACTTCTTTGCCCACGGCCTCGCCTTACTTCCTTGCCCACCGCCTCGCCTTACTTCCTTGCCCACCGCCTCGCCTTACTTCTCTTGCCCACCGCCTCGCCTTACTTCCTTGCCCACTGCCTCGCCTTACTTCCTTGCCCACGGCCTCGCCTTACTTCTCTTGCCCACGGCCTCGCCTTACTTCCTTGCCCACGGCCTCGCCTTACTTCCTTGCCCACGGCCTCGCCTTACTTCCTTGCCCACGGCCTCGCCTTACTTCCTTGCCCACGGCCTCGCCTTACTTCCTCGCCCACTGCTCGCCGCCTTACTGCCTCACCCACTGCCTCGCCTTACTTCCTCGCCCACTGCCTCGCATTACTTCCTTGCCCACGGCCTCGCCTTACTTCCTTGCCCACGGCCTCGCCTTACTTCCTTGCCCACGGCCTCGCCTTACTTCCTTGCCCACGGCCTCGCCTTACTTCCTTGCCCACGGCCTCGCCGCCTTACTGCCTCGCCTTACTTCCTCGCCCACTGCTCGCCGCCTTACTGCCTCACCCACTGCCTCGCCTTACTGCCTCACCCACTGCCTCGCCTTACTGCCTCACCCACTGCCTCGCCTTACAGTCTTACTCCTGCCTCGTCTAAGTATACTGCTTTACTGCCTCGCCTTATTGCCTCGCTCCCTGCCCCCTTTTCACCAGCATTGTCTTAGCTTTCGCCAGTATTGTCTTAGCTCTCGCCAGCGTTGTCTTAGCTCTCGCCAGCGTTGTCTTAGCTCCCGCCAGCGTTGTCTTAGCTCTCGCCAGCGTTGTCCTAGCTCTCGCCAGCGTTGTCATAGATAGAGAGATGCGAGCCAGGTAATGTAGAATGACTTGACATGAGGTAAAATTTGTGAGACAGTCAAGTTGTAAGGAAAAGGAAGAGAGAGTTTATGTAATGATGATAACAGAGAAGAGAAGAGAAGAGAGAAGAGAAGAGAAGAGAAGAGAAGAGCAGAAAAGAGAAGAGAAGAATTATGATGGGCCAATTAGATGACGCCTCGTAGTTGTGAGGGATTTATGCTATTCTTAGATACGTGGTTGTGGTTGTGGGGGGTTGTGATGGTGGGTGGATGTGGTGGGTTGTAATGGTTGGGGTTGTGGTGGTGGATGGTTGTGGTGGAGGGGGGGGTGGGTGGTTGTGGGGGGGTAATGGTGGGTGGTTATGGTTGTGGTGGGTTGTAATGGTAGGGGCTGCGGTTGTGGTGGTAGGGGTTGTGGGGGGTTGTGGTGGTGTGTGGTTGTGGTGGGTTGTAATGGTGGGGGTTGTGGTGGTGGATGGTTGTAATGGTAGGGGGTTGTGATTGTGGGGGGGTTGTGGTGGTAGGGGTTGTAGTTATGGGGGTTGTGGTGATGTGTGGTTGTGGTGGGTTGTAAAGGTGGGGGTTGTGGTGGTGGATGGTTGTGGTGGGTTGTAATGGTGGGGGTTGTGGTGGGTTGTAATGGTGGGGGTTGTGGTGGTGGATGGTTGTGATGGTGGGTGGTTGTGGTGATGGGAGTTGTGGTGGGTGGTTGTGGTGGTGGGTGGTTGTGGTGGTGGGTGGTTGTGGTGGTGGGTGGTTGTGGTGGGTTGTAATGGTGGGGGTTGTGGTGGGTTGTAATGGTGGGTGGCTATGGTGGTAGGTGGTTGTGGTGGTGGATGGTTGTGGTGGGTTGTAATAGTGGGGGTTGTGGTGGGTTGTAATGGTGGGGGTTGTGGTGGTGGATGGTTGTGGTGGTGGGTGGTTGTGGTGATGGGAGTTGTGGTGGTGGGTGGTTGTGGGGGGTGGTTACGGTTGGGGTGGGTTGTAATGGTGGGGGTTGTGGTGGTGGATGGTTGTGATGGTAGGGGTTGTGGTTGTGGGGGGTTGTGGTTGTGGGGGGTTGTAATGGTGGGTGGTTGTGATGGTGGGTGGTTGTGGTGGTGGGTGGTTGTGGTGGTGGGTGGCTGTGGTGGGTGGTTGTGGTGGTGGGTGGTCATGGTTGTGGTGGAGGGTGGTTGTGGTGGTGGGTGGTTGTGGTGGTGGGTGGTTGTGGTGGTGGGTGGTTGTGGTGGTGGGTGGTTGTGGTGGTTGTGGTGATGGGTGGTTGTGGTGGTGGGTGGTTGTGGTGGTGGGTGGTTGTGGTGGTGGGTGGTTGTGGTGGTGGGTGGTTGTGGTGGTGGGTGGTTGTGGTGGTGGGTGGTTGTGGTAGTGGGTGGTTGTGGTAGTGGGTGGTTGTGGTGGTGGGTGGTTGTGGTGGTGGGTGGTTATGGTTGTGGTGGTGGGTGGTTATGGTTTTGGTGGTGGGTGGTTGTGGTGGTGGGTGGTTGTGGTGGTGGGTGGTTGTGGTGGTTGTGATGGTGGGTGGTTGTGGTGATGGGTGGTTGTGGTAGTGGGTGGTTGTGGTGGTGGGTGGTTGTGGTGGTGGGTGGTTGTGGTGGTGGGTGGTTGTGGTGGTGGGTGGTTGTGGTGGTGGGTGGTTGTGGTGGTGGGTGGTTGTGGTAGTGGGTGGTTCTGGTAGTGGGTGGTTGTGGTAGTGGGTGGTTGTGGTGGTTGTGGTGGTGGGTGGTTGTGATGGTGGGTGGTTGTGGTGGTGGGTGGTTGTGGTAGTGGGTGGTTGTGGTGGTTGTGGTAGTGGGTGGTTGTGATGGTGGGTGGCTATGGTGGTGGGTGGGTGGTTATGGTGGTGGGTGGCTATGGTGGTGGGTGGTTGTGGTGGTGGGTGGTTATGCTTGTGGTAATGGGTGGTTGTGGTGGTTGTGGTGGTTGTGATGGTGGGTGGTTGTGGTGGTGGGTGGTTGTGGTAGTGGGTGGTTGTGATGGTGGGTGGCTATGGTGGTGGATGGTTGTGGTAGTGGGTGGTTGTGGTGGTGGGTGGTTGAAGTGGTGGGTGGTTGAAGTGGTGGGTGGTTATGCTTGTGGTAATGGGTGGTTGTGGTGGTTGTGATGGTGGGTGGTTGTGGGGGTTGTATTAGTCGGTGATTATGGTTGTGTTGCTAATAATATATAAGTGAATTATTAGCAACAAAAATATATACGGTGGTAATAATAATAGCAATAATAATAATAATAATAATATTAATAACAGCAATAATAATAATAATAATAATAATAATAATAATAATACAAAATGGTAAAATTAAATCAATATAAATATACAATACCCACGCTGGTCCGGGTCACCCACTTATTGCCTGGTGCTGTAATGGCCCACAGAACACACTGTATGTAAACAACTGCATACATCACCCGCCACAACCACACCCGCCCGTAATGACTGCTAATATGTGTACAGTTACGACCAATACTCCCTGAACACTTGTCAAAACTCCCTGAACACTTAACAAATCTCCCTGAACACTTAACAAAACTCCCTGAACACTTAACAAATCTCCCTGAACACTTAACAAAACTCCCTGAACACTTAACAAATCTCCCTGAACACTTAACAAATCTCCCTGAACACTTAACAAAACTCCCTGAACACTTAACAAAACTCCCTGAACACTTAATGAATCTCCCTGAACACTTAACAAATCTCCCTGAACACTTAATGAATCTCCCTGAACACTTAACAAATCTCCCTGAACACTTAACAAATCTCCCTGAACACTTAACAAATCTCCCTGAACACTAAACATATCTCCCTGAACACTTAACATCCGGGAACAAATGCAAGACTCAATATGATTTATACCAGAACAACAAACTCTATAACACAGCGAATATTACAATTATATTACAAGAAAAATAAAATAAAGTATAAAGATTAAAATAGTAATGACCACTGATGCCACTGTAGGTAATTATGTGTACAAGTGTGAATTTAATCATGTATACAGAATGATGGCTTAACATTCACGTAAACGTTCACATAAACATTACAGAAAAAACACTTATTTACAACACAAATCTCTTCAATCTCTCTCTCTCGTAATTTCCATGTAAATGTTGGTGATGAATAAAGTTAATTAAAAGTCATTGGCATATAAGTTGTTTAGCGTGGGTGCCAGGAAAGCGTCAAGAGAGCGGCACCCGGCAGTTATCAAGATGAAGTGAGAGCAGTTTACCAGTTTACGACACACTAGTATGGAAATTTTTACCATAGGGACACTTCATACCTGGCTCAGGTACCGCTGTTTGGAAATTTACAAGGAAAGTGATAGTACTGGATGTTCACGAGACGGTTGGCTATAATGCCAGTTTGTAAACATTAGTGAACTGACAGTTGGGTATTATGTAAGGTAAAGAGGCAGTTTGTACGTAGTATAGACCTCACAGTTTGAAAGTTCATTATGAAAACTACACTGATGGACGTTTTGCAAGTCGAGAAAGAATCAATGTATGTGTGGACGATAGTTTGTAAACATTAGGTTGTTTTGTAGGCTAAAGAAGCATTCCATAAACAGCGGGAAGCCCACGGTGTGAAAATTTATGCTGAAAAGAATGGTGTAGGAAACTTGGGGGTGACAGAGGGGCAGTTTATGTAAAGACGGCAGTTTATAAACATTAGGAGACTGATATACAGAAATACTGCGAGTGTAGTTTACTTGTTGTGGAGAAACGACTTAAGACTCTTGTCTGTCTGTGTGTCTTGTCGGAATGTGTCTGTCTGTCCGTCTGCATCGATCCCTTTGTTTGTATCTGTCTATTTATAATTATCTGTCTGTATATATCTGTTTGTCTGTCCGAATGTCTGGATATATCTGTTTGTCTGTCCGTATGTCTGTATATATCTGTTTGTCTGTCCGTATGTCCGTGTATATCTGTTTCTTTGTCCGTATGTCTGTATATATCTGTTTGTCTGTCCGTATGTATGTATATATCTGTTTGTCTGTCCGTATGTCTGTATATATCTGTTTCTTTGTCCGTATGTCTGTATATATCTGTTTGTCTGTCTGTCACGACTCCCTAACACCATTTCCCAAGCTCCCTAACTCAGGAGGGACCGAGTCGGTAGAGTATCAGTAAAGGGACAGTCCCTAGCAGCTCCTACTCCCTTGTTTCAGGCCCCATCACGAGGGCAGACGGGAATACACACCCTTCCTCCTCCTCGGCCATTGGGAATTCCCCACCACACGTTGGGAATTTCCCCAGTAAGCGTTGGAAATTCCCCGCCGTCCATACTAATGACTGACAAAATATATACGTGGCTCCTCTATATACCCAACACAGAGAGACCATCATACGCCACACTAGTACACATAGTGACTTTACGTCCATAAGCCTTACCACCCTGAGAGAGAGAGAGAGAGAGAGAGAGAGAGAGAGAGAGAGAGAGAGAGAGAGAGAGAGAGAGAGAGAGAGAGAGAGAGAGAGAGAGAGAGAGAGAGACCCGGTACAATATTGTGGCCTTAAAAATTGGGTGTGTGGAGAGTGAGTGAGGTGATCCATCACTCGTCTCGTCCTTCTGGTTAACCGAAATAATTATAATGGCGCTCCAGTCACGGCTGACTGGGCTCTGGGTCGTGGGGTCTATTGGTTAGATGGGCCCCCGATGTGGTGAGTACCTGGTGTGTTGGGCCCTGCTGTGGTGACCTACTTGTGTGATGGGCCCCTGATGTGGTGACCCCTGATGTGGTGAGCTCCTGGTATGATGGGCCCATGATGTGGTGAGCTCCTGGTGTGATGAGCACGTGGTGTGGTGAGCTCCTCGTGTGATGGGCCCCTGGTGTGATGGGCCCCTGATGTGGTGACCTCCTAGTGTGATGGGCCCCTGGTGTAGTGAGCTCCTGGTGTGATCGGCCCCTGATGTGGTGAGCACCTGGTGTGATGGGCCGCTGATGTGATGAGCTCCTGGTGTGATGCGCACCTGGTGTGGTGAGCTCCTGCTGTGATGGGCCCCTGATGTGATGGGCCCCTGATGTGGTGAGCTCCTGGTGTGAGGAGCACCTGGTGTGGTGAGCTCCTGGTGTAATGGGCCCCTGATGTGGTGAGCTCCTGGTGTGATGGGCCGCTGATGTGGTGACCTCCTGGTGTGATGGGCCCCTGATGTGGTGAGCTCCTGGTGTGATGGGCCGCTGATGTGATGGGCCCCTGATGTGGTGAGCTCCTGGTGTGATGAGCACCTGGTGTGGTGAGCTCCTGGTGTGATGAGCTCCTGGTGTGATGAGCCCCTGATGTGGTGAGCTCCTGGTGTGATGAGCTACTGGTGTAATGGGCCCCTGATGTGGTGAGCGCCTGGTGTGATGGGCCCCTGATGTGGTAAGCACCTGGTGTGATGGGCCCCTAATGTGGTGGGCTTCTGGTGTGATGGGCCCTGCTGTGGTGACCTTGTGTGATGGTCCCTGCTGTGGTGACCTCCTGGTGTGATGGACCCCTGATGTAGTGACCTCCTGGTGTGATGGGCCCCTGATGTGGTGACCTCCTGGTGTGATGGGCCCCTGATGTGGTGAGCTGCTGGTGTGATGGGCCCCTGATGTGGTGAGCTGCTGGTGTGATGGGCCCCTGATGTGGTGACCTCCTGGTGTGATGGGCCCCTGATGTGGTGACCTCCTGGTGTGATGGGCCCCTGGTGCCATGGTAGGGATAGGGCCAGGTGAGCGTAGAGAGAACCAGGTGGAGGGTTGAAAGGGGCCATGTGGGGTTGATTGGGCCAGGTGGGGTGTTGAAAGGGCCAGGTGGGGTTGATTGGGCCAGGTGGGGTGTTGAAAGGGCCAGGTGGGGTTGAAAAGGCCAGGTGGGGTTGAAAAGGCCAGGTGGGGGGTTGAGAGACAAGTGGAGGTGAACGGGCCATATGTGGGAGAGGGCCGGGTGTGGGGGGGGGGGGTTGAGACAGGTGAGGGTGAGTAGGCCAGATGTGGAAGAAGGCTAGGTGAGGGTGAGTGGGCCAAATGTTTGAGAGGGCCAGATGAGAAAGAGGTCCACGGGGGCTGCTGAGGGCCAGGTGGGAGGGCCAGATACTCTCAGGTGATCTTAATGGAAATCTCATCGACTGGATATGACGGGTTGCCTGTCTGGTACCTGTCTGTCTGGTTCCTGTCTGTCTGTCTGGTTGTCCCATGTGTGTGTGTCGATTTGATTTACTCTTCGTCTCAGATCAATGACATGTTCTGAGTAATAATGAAAGGGATTTATCTCTCAACACCAAAACACATTGCAAATCACCGAACCACAACTCACATAACACAAAATAAAAATACAATAAAATATTACAATACAATACAATAAAATACAATATATTAAAATGCAATACAATACAAAATACGAATAATAACGTCAAAAGAACTCATTATAATAAACAATATCATGAATAAATATCACTAAAACATAAAAACAATTAACATTTAATATCAACAAAAATAATAAACGAAAAGAATAAATTAATCATCGCGTCTTAAAGTTTCGTTCAATATTCAGAGAAACAGACACATGGACGGTAAACATATTTTCTATATCCCTCCACCTGAGAAGGTAATGAAGGCGGCGGGGCATAATAAACATACTGAAACGTGGCATACAAACACCGTAGACTCTCTCTCCCTCTCTCTCTCTCTCTCTCTCTCTCTCTCTCACAAAATACCAACCTCCAATCAATAGCACCAAGAGATAAGATTTGGGGAAGAGAGAGCGTGAGGGGAGAAGAGAATACGAGAGGAGAAGAACGGAGGAGTAGGAAGGGGAAATTAGAGAGAGTAGGGAAGATAAAGGATAGAGGGGTCACAGATGATGACGAGAGGTCACATGGGGAGGGAGGAAAGAGAGGTCATATAGGGAGGGGGACAGAGAGGTCACACAGGGGAGAGGGAAAAGAGAGGTCAAACGGGGAGGAAGAAAAGAGAAACAAGAAAAAGAAGTTAGATAAAAGAAGAGGGTAAGAAGAGAATAAAGATGAGAAAGGGAAAAAGAAGGGAGAGGAGGAAAAGGGGAAAACGAGAGGGAAGAGAATACTAATTTTCTCACAACAATGACTCAGTGTTACCATGGCAACCTCTCACCACTTTTAACAGGTCACCAGGTACAACTTTTGCACCGGGGTAAAGGAGCACGACCCACTCTGTACTATCATCTGCACGACCCAGTCTGTTCCACCTGCTGCACGACCCACTCTGTACTATCATCTGCACGACCCAGTCTGTTCCACCTGCTGCACGACCCACTCTGTACTATCATCTCCACGACCCAGTCTGTTCCACCTGCTGCACGACCTACTCTGTACCACCTGCTGAACGACCCACTCTGTACTATCATCTGCACGACCCAGTCTGTTCCACCTGCTGCACGACCCACTCTGTACTATCATCTGCACGACCCAGTCTGTTCCACCTGCTGCACGACCCACTCTGTACTATCATCTCCACGACCCAGTCTGTTCCACCTGCTGCACGACCCACTCTGTTCCACCTGCTGCACGACCCACTCTGTACTATCATCTGCACGACCCAGTCTGTTCCACCTGCTGCACGACCCACTCTGTACTATCATCTCCACGACCCAGTCTGTTCCACCTGCTGCACGACCTACTCTGTACCACCTGCTGAACGACCCACTCTGTACTATCATCTCCACGACCCACTCTGTTCCACCTGCTGCACGACCCACTCTGTACTATCATCTCCACGACCCAGTCTGTTCCACCTGCTGCACGACCCACTCTGTTCCACCTGCTGCACGACCCACTCTGTACTATCATCTCCACGACCCAGTCTGTTCCACCTGCTGCACGACCCACTCTGTACTATCATCTCCACGACCCACTCTGTTCCACCTGCTGCACGACCCACTCTGTTCCACCTGCTGCACGACCCACTCTGTACTATCATCTCCACGACCCAGTCTGTTCCACCTGCTGCACGACCCAGTCTGTTCCACCTGCTGCACGACCCACTCTGTACTATGATCTCCACGACCCACTCTGTTCCACCTGCTGCACGACCCACTCTGTACTATCATCTCCACGACCCAGTCTGTTCCACCTGCTGCACGACCCAGTCTGTTCCACCTGCTGCACGACCCACTCTGTTCCACCTGCTGCACGACCCACTCTGTTCCACCTGCTGCACGACCCACTCTGTACTATCATCTCCACGACCCAGTCTGTTCCACCTGCTGCACGACCCACTCTGTTCCACCTGCTGCACGACCCACTCTGTACTATCATCTCCACGACCCAGTCTGTTCCACCTGCTGCACGACCCAGTCTGTTCCACCTGCTGCACGACCCACTCTGTACTATCATCTCCACGACCCAGTCTGTTCCACCTGCTGCACGACCCACTCTGTACCATTAGTTGCACGACCCACTCTGTTTCAGCTGCACGACCCACTCTGTTACCATTAGCTGCACGACCCACTCTGTACCATCGGCTGTACGACCCAGTCTGTACCAATAGCTGCACAACCCACTTTGCACCATCAGCTGTACGACCCAGTCTGTACCACCAACTGGACGACCCACTCTGTACCACCACCTGCACGACTAGGTCTGTACCACCAGCTGCACAACCCACCGACCCACTCTGTACCATCAGCTGCACGACCCACTGTACCACCTGCTGATCGACCCACTCTGTACCATCAACTGTACGATCCAATCTGTACCAAGAGCTGCACGACCCACCGACCCACTCTGTACCATCAGCAGCATGACCCACTCTGTACCATCAGCAGCATGACCCACTCTGTACCATCAGCTGCACGATCCACTCTGTACCATCAGCTGTACGATCCACCGACCCACTCTGTACCATCAGCAGCATGATCCACTCTGTACCATCAGCAGCATGACCTACTCTGTACCATCAACTGCACGACCCAATCTGTACGAAGAGCTGCACGACCCACCGACCCACTCTGTACCATCAGCAGCATGACCCACTCTGTACCATCAGCTGTACGACCCACTCTGTACCATCAGCAGCATGACCCACTCTGTACCATCAGCAGCACGACCCAATCTGTACCAAGAGCTGCACGACCCACCGACCTACTCTGTACCATCAGCTGCACGACCTACCTCCTGCATCGCCCGAGGTCTTTTCCCCCAGGGTGGTCGCCGGCATTACAACATAAAATGGAGTCATCCTGGGATTACAAAACTTTGTGAATTTTTTCTCTCTCTATATCTCCCCCCCCCCCCCCCCCCCACACACTTCACTCTGGATAAATACATTTTTATTTAATTTAACCAAATAGTAGGCAGTAGGCAGCTACCAAGCAGGGAGGTACTCCCACCTGGGAAGATATTGGAAGCATAATGTGTTATCTAATGGTAGACCCTGCTGCCATATGGCATCACGAAAATTGTGACGACGTCCTAGGTTGCTGATCTGTCTTTCTGCCTCATTTACACACAATTTCAGGGTCTCAACTGTCTCCCTTACTTTGACAACACAACATATAGAACTTCTCACTCTTGATCGGTTTTATTTTTCCATTGTCTTTTTTTTTTCGCTTCCCTCCTCCCCCCAGGTTCCGATGTGGCTCAGTGACCTGTGACCGGGTGGACTAATCTCCATTAAAATTAATAAATAAACAAAGGCCCACTCTCCCATTTCCTATCACATCATCTTTCCACTTTCATCTCTTTCATTTCATTTTCTTTCAAATTTCTCGTTTTCGCCTCAGTGTTACCTCCTTAACTTTCTCTCAACTCAATGAAGGTAAATAAACACCGGAAGACGCGCCACCTAACTTGAATAACATAAACAAACATCAGCCGATATGACTTTCAAATGATAAACAAACATCAGCTAACTGACAACAGCTAAACAAACATCAGCTAACTGACAACAGCTAAACAAACATCAGCTAACTAACAACAGCTAAACAAACATCAGCTAACTAACAACAGCTAAACAAACATCAGCTAACAACAGCTAAACAAACATCAGTTAACTGAAAACAGCTAAACAAACATCAGCTAACTAAAAACAGCTAAACAAACATCATCTAACTGAAAACAGCTAAACAAACATCAGCTAACTAACAACAGCTAAACAAACATCAGCTAACTGACAACAGCTAAACAAACATCAGCTAACTAACAACAGCTAAACAAACATCATCTAACTGACAACAGCTAAACAAACATCAGCTAACTAACAACAGCTAAACAAACATCAGCTAACTAACAACATCTGAACAAACATCAGCTAACTAACAACAGCTAAACAAACATCAGCTAACTAACAACAGCTAAACAAACATCAGCTAACTAACAACAGCTAAACAAACATCAGCTGACTTAACAACAAAAACAACAAACTTCAGCTGGTCGCCTCGGGTGGCCGCAGTGCGGTGGCCACGACCAGACGGCGGCATTTGAGAGCCCCGCCCATGCTATCACCACCGCTATCTCAAGGGCAAGGATGAGACAAATGCAAGGACGTCACCACAAGGACGCCATCACGGCAAGGACGCCACCACAATAAGGACGCCATCACGGCAAGGACGCCACCACGACAAGAACGCCACTACGGTAAGGACGCCATCACGGCAAGGACGCCACCACGGTAAAGACGCCATCATGGCAAGGACGCCACCACGACAAGGACACCATCAAGGCAAGGAAGCCACCACGGTAAGGACGACATCACAGCAAGGACGCCACCACGGTAAGGACGCCACCACGGTAAGGACGCCACCACGGTAAGGACGCCACCACAGTAAGGACGCCATCACAGCAAGGACGAAACCAGAGTGTTATGTAACCCAGGCGAGGGTGACCACCGCGTTGTCTCTCCGCCTTATGCAAATGACCACTAATATACAGGGAGGGTGAAGGAGAGGCATTGCTGGTTGTCAAGAGGACGGACGGACGGACGGACGGACACACACACTTTAAAATCATTTTTTCTGTCAATTTTTTTTTTTCACTTTCAGAGTAGGTGAGTTTGCAGAAGGGTGGTGGAAGGGAGGAGAAAACGGATACAGTAAAAAAAAGGAAGAAGGAATGAGAAGATACAAAAACAAAAGAGGAGGAGAGGAAGGACACATAAAAAATGTGATGTGAAGACGAGACAAAAAAAAAGAAAAAATCGGAGAAACATAAATCCACAATATGAAGAAAAGTAAACCAATCTTGACTTAAACCAGGTGGTGTTCTGACACACTGAAGGTCATACAACAGTTACTTTAGGACTTGGAGTGACATTTAAATCTCTCTCTCTCTCTCTCTCTCTCTCTCTCATATGGCCATTGCACTAGGGCTACCCACCAACCTGGTCTCATGGCTCACTGATTTCCTGAGTGAGCGTCGTCAGGCAGTCAGGTACCAGGGTTCTCTCTCCACATTCCAACACCTCGCCTGCGGTGTTCCCCAGGGGACCAAGATGGGACCACTGTGCTTCCTAATCCTGATCAACGACGCTCTATCGGACACTCCTCACAGGTGGAAGTACGTGGATGACTGCACTGTGGAGGGTTACAGTGAACAACACCGCACCAGACTACTCATCGCTACAAGGCACCCTGGACAGGCTACAGACATGGACTACGGAGAACAAGGTCACCATCAATCACACCAAAGCCGTAGTCATGCACTTCAATACCGCCACCACTCCAGTGCAAGCTCCAGCAGTTACAGTGGGTGCCCATCCTCTCCGGTTAGTGCAGTCTGCCAAACTCCTGGGTGTAACTATAGACCACAAACTTGAATGGAAGGCCCATGTAAACAACACAATCAAGGCAGCCTCGTACTGACTCTACATGCTATGACGACTTAGGTCACTTGGGGCACCCACGCCAGAGCTGAGGACTATCTACAACGCATTTATTCTCCCCAAATTAACGTACGAGTCACCAGCCTGGTCGTCTTCTTTCAACTCAACCCAACAACGTCAGCTAGAGAAGGTACAGAAAAGGGCCTGCAGAATCATGCTCGGCGAAGACT
This sequence comes from Homarus gammarus, assembly GCA_958450375.1. Taxonomy (NCBI): domain Eukaryota; kingdom Metazoa; phylum Arthropoda; class Malacostraca; order Decapoda; family Nephropidae; genus Homarus; species Homarus gammarus. Next base: position 146,785 of record CAUDMG010003925.1, read on the forward strand.
ACTCGGGCTACAACAACGTTCTCTCCACCCTGGAAATGCCATCCCTGATTCCCTCAGTGACCTCCACCACCACGCACTAGCAGGATTTGGCAGTGGACTACTGCACCATCCCCGTCATCACCACCTACTGCCACCGGCAGTCCCCCACCCACCTCGCGCAGTCCGTCACTACAACAAAATTCAGCCCATAACAGCCCGCACTGATAGATATAAGAACACCACCATCCCATCTATTGTTAAAATAATAAACAGCTCCTTGTAAATGTATTGAATGTATATTATTATGTCTAAATCACATGTAAGTTTGTATATTTTCAGCCACCGGCCGCAACTCTATTAATAAACCGTTTATTATTATTATTATTATTATTATTATTATTATTATTATTTACATGCAATAGTTATTTCGGGTTCGTGAAGTGACATTTAAGCCTCTCTCTCTCTCTCTCTTGTCATCAATGTTGTATACTACAAATAAATACGATGAATACGAGGCAATTAGCCCCAAAAGTGTTAAATTAAGCTTTTATATTGATATAAAATATTCCTTCCTTATAATGGCACACACAGAGCTTCGTGTTAGCGAGGCTTCATAACTGTAACGGATATAATTATATGTTATTTGTACCAGTGATACGACAAATATAGAATAATAATTATAGTAATAATAGCACTAATACGAATAATGACAATGGTAGCAGTTCTGTATTAGTAGTTTTAGTAGTTGTAGAAATAATAATAATAATAACAATAATAATAATAATAATAATAATAATAATAGTAATAATAAAAGAATAAATACAAACCCTGCCCACAAACCGTTACCATGGTAGGGTAAATACGAACTAGTGACCAGTCACTATAAATTACTGTAGTCACCGCTGGAGTGTGTCTCACGTCATCGTTTTCTTTAACCCCCAAAATACCTGTTTTATCAAGTGAGCCAACAGTTTATCATGTGGACCTTGTGTCATGTGTGGTGCAGATCCGCAAGCCCGTTCTCGAGTTATTTCGGGGGACAGACAGACAGAAAGGGCCGAAAACAATACCCTGCCCTCTTTATCCAAGTCAAAAGTGAGTGACCTATACACATCGACCTGCCCGCACACCCTCTCACCCAGGCACGGAGTCACCAGTAAAGAGTAATGGCGTGCCGGTCCCTCTGATAAAGTCATTTGTTTACCCCAGGAAAAACAGAGATACAAGGGGCGTGTGTGGACCTGACACTCTTCATCCTACGAGAAAAATATATAAATATATAAAGGACACGTTCGATGTTATTCAGCTCCATTACCGCCTTCCCTTACTGACTCACTGATACAACCTCGGTCCCCTCCTTCTTTTGTGTGCAGTGCGAAAGGATTTACCCTCGCCGTGAACACCCACCTACAGACCTGCCAGACGTATGATCTCTCACACACACACACACACACACACACACACACACACACACACAGCACAAATAATGAAATAAAACACAGTCATACCCAACCCAATGATTTATTTACCCAACTACACCTCAGATCTTGCATAATATAACCCAACACCATAAAATAATAGGCATATAATCCTTAACACGATGGAAGAAGAGGAACACACAAAATAGAGGTTATCGTACAGGAAGCCCAATATGGTCGCCGGCGCCACCTGGATCACATTCTGACACGTTCGCTTAATACAAGATAATATCATTTGGACGTTATTTCGGTGTTTTGGCTCAAGTCGACCAGTTACCTGCATTCTTACATCTTTATTTACGAGGAATAATTATATTACAAATCTTTCAGAATCGCTGCACTGCGTCACCTGCTATTGCTCCCCCGAGGGTTCACCAAGGGGGGAGTTTTGGGAGCTTGGCCAGTGGTTCCCTCGTCCGACCCTCTCAAGGAGGGATCCCCTCTTTGATAACACGTGTAGTACTGTACTGGTGTTGTGGTGAAACGACTTACTGACCGATTTCCTTTATGACTGACTTTCTAACTGTCTTCATCAATGATTTTCGGAATGACTGACTGATTAACTGACTAACGTACTGAATTACAGAGTGGATGAATGAACGACTCTTTGACTGACTAACTGACTGACTGACCGACGTATTGAATTACTGTTTGACTTACTGACTAAAAAAATTAATGACTTATCGACTGACTGGCAGACTAACCGAATCTGGCAGAAACGTCCCATCCCTTGATCCTGGGAGAACGGCCTTCCCTTTCTTAACCTATAATGAAATACGGTTACTGAGACGCCTTTCATGTAAGTCTTTGTTCATCCTACAGAAGAAAATGTATCCAGGCCAATATTTTCTTTACCTAGGATGGGGCTCCGATAATATCCCCGTTCATACTAGGAAGAGATTTACAAAGTCACGTAACAATTTTCGGTCTCAAAATGTACTTGAGGGGAATCAGGCCCCACAAGTACTCTAGCCCCACAATTCCCACAAAAGAACAATGAAGACGCAGCCATAATTCTGTTGTGTATTTTTAATAATCACCAAGAGTGTAGCAGTGTACTCACGTTCTTCTCGACGCTCTCCTTGATCTTAGAGCCCGCCTCCTTCACGCTGGCCCCGGCCTTGCTGAACGCTGTCGAGAAGAAAGAGCCCACTGACTTGGCGCTCGCTGACGCCTTCCCCTGCACGGCTGACAGGTTGAAGCTGAGACCTGGAGAAAGAGAGGTGAGGGTTATGGCACTGTTTGAAGGTGCTGGATGGGGGCTTAGACATGTACACACACATATACACATACAGCAAACAAAACACACAGAAGAACACACACACAGAGCAAACAAAACACCCACAGAAATACACACACACACACACACACACACACACACACTAAAAGAAATCACATCACATTAATTCATTACCTTATATTTTTTTCAGTTTATCATTTTCCAATTCTAATTATTTTTAACAGGATGAACAAGAACAAATACACTACACTACACCACGAAAATGAAGAAAATATAATAATCTCCCTATACCCCCATTTTCTCCTCTCACACCCACAATATCCCCACACACCACATAATCTCCCCATACATCCCATAATCTTCCCACACCCCACAATATCCTCACACACCCCATAATCTCCCCACACAACCCCATAATCTCCCCACACACCCCACAATATCTACACACCCCATAGTCTCCCCACACACCCCATAATCTCCCCACACACCCCATAATATCCCCACACACCTCATATTCTCCCCACACACCTCATAATCTCCCCACACACCTCATAGTCTCCCCACACACCCCATAATCTCCCACATACCTCTTATCCCCACACACCCCATACTCTCCCCACACACCCCATAATCTCCCACATACCTCTTATCCCCACACACCCCATACTCTCCCCACACACCCCATAATCTCCCACATACCTCTTATCCCCACACACCCCATACTCTCCCCACACACCCCATAGTCTCCCCACACACCTCATAGTCTCCCCAAACACCCCATAATTTCCCCACACACCCCATAATATCCCCACACACCCCATAATCTCCCACACACCCCATAATCTCCCCACACACCTCATAGTCTCCCCACACTCCCCAAAATCTCCCCACAATATCCCCACACACCTCATAGTCTCCCCACACACCCCATAATATCCCACACACCCCATAATCTCCCCACACACCCCATAATATCCCCACACACCTCATAGTCTCCCCACACACCCCATAATCTCCCCACACACCCCATAATATCCCCACACACCCCATAGTCTCCCCACACACCCCATAATATCCCCACACACCTCATATCCCCACACACCCCATAACATTCCCACACCCCATAATCTCCCAAGACCCTCTGAGCTCCCTAAACTTAAATAAACTACCCATACCCCAATAATCTACCCTTATACCCACCCACCTTAACCTCCCCACACACACACACCCATAAATCCCTAGAATCTCCCCCCACACCCAAATTATTTCCCAGCACCCTATAATCTGGCCACAACCCCATAATCTCCCCACACACACCCCCACAATCTCCCCACACACCCCTCATAAGCTCCCCACATCCTCATAATCTCCCCACACCTCAGCAATCGCCCCATACCCCCATAATCTCCCCACACACACCCTCATAATCTCCCCATGCCCCCATAATCTCCCCACACACCCTCATAATCTCCCCACACACCCTCATAATCTCCCCACATCCTCATAATCTCCCCACACCTCAGCAATCGCCCCTTGCCCCTATAATCTCCCCACACCTCAGCAATCGCCCCTTGCCCCTATAATCTCCCCACACACATCCTCATAATCTCCCCACACCTCAGCAATCGCCCCTTGCCCCTATAATCTCCCCACACACATCCTCATAATCTCCCCACACCTCAGTAATCGCCCCTTGCCCCTATAATCTCCCCACACACATCCTCATAATCTCCCCACACCTCAATAATCACTCTACGCCCCCATAATCTCCCCACACACACCCTCATAATCTCCCCACACCTCAGTAATCGCCCCTTGCCCCTATAATCTCCCCACACACACCCTCATAATCTCGCCACACCTCAGTAATCGCCCCTTGCCCCTATAATCTCCCCACACACACCCTCATAATCTCCCCACACCTCAGTAATCGCCCCTTGCCCCTATAATCTCCCCACACACACCCTCATAATCTCCCCACACCTCAGTAATCGCCCCTTGCCCCTATAATCTCCCCACACACACCCTCATAATCTCGCCACACCTCAGTAATCGCCCCTTGCCCCTATAATCTCCCCACACACACCCTCATAATCTCGCCACACCTCAGTAATCGCCCCTTGCCCCTATAATCTCCCCACACACACCCTCATAATCTCCCCACACCTCAATAATCACTCTACGCCCCCATAATCTCCCCACACACACCCTCATAATCTCCCCACACACACCCTCATAATCTCCCCACACCTCAGTAATCGCCCCTTGCCCCTATAATCTCCCCACACACACCCTCATAATCTCCCCACACCTCAATAATCACTCTACGCCCCCATAATCTCCCCACACCTCAGTAATCGCCCCTTGCCCCTATAATCTCCCCACCCCCCATATATAATCTTGCATGGGTGAACGTTTTCATCTGATTAGGATCAAAGGAATCCCTGGCGCCTGATCTCTCTCTTAATCCCCAATCCTAATAAGAGGTTAACCTAATCCCTGAATCAAATATGAGGTAGACTAATCCGTGGACTTAAAATGAGGTAATTTAATCCCTAATCCTAAAGTTAACCTAATCCCTAATCTTAATATGAGGTAAGCTAATCCCTAATCTTAATCCCCAATCCTAATGTGAGGTAACGTAATCCCCGAATCTAATCTTTGGTAGACAATTATTGGCAGCTAATCTGAAATGGTACCTAATGCTTACCTTGCACTACCAAATCTCTCTAATCTGTGGCACCCAATCCTTAACTAGCAGTACCCCCAATCACTGGCCCTAATCTGAGGTACCTAATCCCAAACCGTTAGTATCCCATCACTAACCCTAATCCATAACTGACGGTACCCAATCATTGCCCCCCCCAATCCTTGAGCATTATTCAAGCCCAAATCTGTAATGCCGAATCCCCGCTACTAATTAATCAGCATGCGGTGAACCCAATCCGAAATCCAATCACGCCACCCTGACTCCTGACACGCAGTCTGCCAGTGTCGTGCGGATGGAGTCTCTCTCTCTCTCTCACAGATAGCCTCTCATTCTCACACGGACTCTCACACACATATTGCCACTTTCATATGGCCTTACACTCTCACTCACACACCCAAACTGTCACTCACACTTTCACGAACTCTCTCTCTCTTTCACACACACACACACACACACACACAGACAGATAACCACTGCATCACCAATATTCCGACTAAAATCAATAGCCACGGGCGGGTTCTCGGATCCGTGCCAGGGAACGGCTCGGTCAGGTCACGGCCGCGTCTCCTACAGGAAGGTCATTACCCCGCGTCTCCTACAGGAAGGTCATTACCCCGTGTCTCCTACAGGAAGGTCATTACCCCGTGTCTCCTACAGGAAGGTCATTACCCCGTGTCTCCTACAGGAAGGTCATTACCCCGTGTCTCCTACAGGAAGGTCATTACCCGTGTCTCCTACAGGAAGGTCATTACCCCGTGTCTCCTACAGGAAGGTCATTACCCCTTGTCTCCTACAGGAAGGTCATTACCCCGTGTCTCCTACAGGAAGGTCATTACCCCGCGTCTCCTACAGGAAGGTCATTACCCCGCGTCTCCTACAGGAAGGTCATTACCCCGTGTCTCCTACAGGAAGGTCATTACCCAGTGTCTCCTACAGGAAGGTCATTACCCCGTGTCTCCTACAGGAAGGTCATTACCCCGTGTCTCCTACAGGAAGGTCATTACCCCGTGTCTCCTACAGGAAGGTCATTACCCCGTGTCTCCTACAGGAAGGTCATTACCCCGTGTCTCCTACAGGAAGGTCATTACCCCGTGTCTCCTACAGGAAGGTCATTACCCCGTGTCTCCTACAGGAAGGTCATTACCCCGCGTCTCCTACAGGAAGGTCATTACCCCGCGTCTCCTACAGGAAGGTCATTACCCCGTGTCTCCTACAGGAAGGTCATTACCCCGTGTCTCCTACAGGAAGGTCATTACCCCGTGTCTCCTACAGGAAGGTCATTACCCCGTGTCTCCTACAGGAAGGTCATTACCCGTGTCTCCTACAGGAAGGTCATTACCCCGTGTCTCCTACAGGAAGGTCATTACCCCTTGTCTCCTACAGGAAGGTCATTACCCCGTGTCTCCTACAGGAAGGTCATTACCCCGCGTCTCCTACAGGAAGGTCATTACCCCGCGTCTCCTACAGGAAGGTCATTACCCCGTGTCTCCTACAGGAAGGTCATTACCCAGTGTCTCCTACAGGAAGGTCATTACCCCGTGTCTCCTACAGGAAGGTCATTACCCCGTGTCTCCTACAGGAAGGTCATTACCCCGTGTCTCCTACAGGAAGGTCATTACCCCGTGTCTCCTACAGGAAGGTCATTACCCCGTGTCTCCTACAGGAAGGTCATTACCCCGTGTCTCCTACAGGAAGGTCATTACCCCGTGTCTCCTACAGGAAGGTCATTACCCCGCGTCTCCTACAGGAAGGTCATTACCCCGCGTCTCCTACAGGAAGGTCATTACCCCGTGTCTCCTACAGGAAGGTCATTACCCCGTGTCTCCTACAGGAAGGTCATTACCCCGTGTCTCCTACAGGAAGGTCATTACCCCGCGTCTCCTACAGGAAGGTCATTACCCCGCGTCTCCTACAGGAAGGTCATTACCCCGTGTCTCCTACAGGAAGGTCATTACCCCGTGTCTCCTACAGGAAGGTCATTACCCCGTGTCTCCTACAGGAAGGTCATTATCCCGTGTCTCCTACAGGAAGGTCATTACCCCGTGTCTCCTACAGGAAGGTCATTACTCTCTCTCTCTCTCTCGCTCTTCTGTCATCCTCACACCACCCTATTGCCCCCTAATCCACACACATGACCCCCCCCCCCACTTACTCTCATCCTACTACTACTACTTCTACTACTTTGCTGTCACTCGGAATCGAGTATGATAATGATCCAGCTATGATACAATGATATGAGTTACTAGGGATGTCACCTTCATTAGTGAGTTTTGGGGTGACTAAGGAGGCCGATAAGGGACCGGCAGGGTTGTTCACATATGCTGCACATGTGGAGGGCTACATCTAGTGCAGGAGGGGTGGCAACAGTGTCTTTCCGGCGTTGGCGCTTGTCTGCTTCGGTATGCAGTCGGGCTAACTCGAAAGCATTGGCACCTTCTCGTGTGGTGCTCCTCCAAGCGTTACGATGTGGAGTAATCGTCTCCCAGGTGAGGGGGTCGATTTGGCACTTTTTCAGGTTTGTCTTTAGACTATCCTTATACCTTTTCAGTTGACCGCCGGCATTACGTTTACTATCCGTTAGGTGACTGTAAAGTAGCTGCTTTGGCAGTCTACTGTCGTCCACGCGGGTAACACGGCCAGTCCAGAGTAGTTGTGAATGGATAATGGTAGCCTCGATGCTCCTACAGTTGGTGTCAGCAAAAATACTGGCATTTGTTCTCTTGTCTTCCCAGCGAACTCGGAAGGCTCATCCATGACCAACGACACACTACATCCCCACACTCATCACTCAACCACACCCCTAAACACGTCCCACACACTCATACTCCACTCCACCCATCCACGCACACCCCAACACTCCCACGCACAAACACCCCCACCCATGCCACACACATACACACCCCCTAACACCCCCACAGACACCCCGACACCCCCAACCACGCCTCAAACACCCCACCCACAAACACACCCCTACACCCCACCCACGCCACACCCATACACCCCACTCAACCCCCCCCCCCCCCCACACACACACCATAACACAGTGTAAACAAGCGCGCGAGACTGAATATTCAATCTTGGAACAGCGCGAGAATTATGCCGTGAACGTGAGCTAAAACTCTCTAATATAGCTTCCATGGGTCCGCTAAGATACACTTAAGCTATACATTTAAAATTTACGATAATTCAAGTATATAATATATCGTTAATAAATAATGCAAACTTTCATAAAGTCTAATATACAGTATTAATAACAAGTTGGAGTCGGGTCGGGATAAGTTGAGTTTGGTTAGTTAGGTTAAGTTGAGTTGGGTTAGGTTAGGTTAGGTTAGGTTAGGTTGGGTTAAATTATAGTATGTTAAGCTCCGTTAGGTTAGGTTAGGTTAAGAGGAGGTGTTGATGCAGGAGAGGTGACTCCGTTATTTGACCCATAAACAACTCCCAATCATCCAAGGTGTGGCAGACCTTCTTAGGCTTCAGCACGTCTCTCTCTCTCTCTCTCTCTCTCTCTCTCTCACATATTCCCTCGTCTAGAGAGAGAGAGAGAGAGAGAGAGAGAGAGATCGTCATCTTCGCCTCCTTAACAGTATCAACATTTTTCACTGTCACTTTGTCTTCCAATATACACCCAGCAGCTTTACTCACGACGGCCAGGAGGAGGAGGAGGGGGGGGGGATATGGAGGAGGAGGGGGGATATGGAGGAGGAGGGGGGGATATGGAGGAAGAGAACCAAAAAATAATTAAATAGTGAACATAACATTCCCCCCCCCCCTCCTCCCACGTCCTCTGTGCCACTTCAACAATATAATTAACACTTAACACAGCAATAAAACACACTATGTTAATTAAGGTACTTACTGTGATAGCTGTAATTCATAACAGCAATAATATCTAGTAATTAGGAGTTTAGAACTTTTAATACCCCGATAATTACACCACATAAAAAAATAGATGGAAATTAGCTCATAGTGACAGGTGATTTGACTTATTATTATAACCCGGGTGATTAGTTCTGTAATTGTTAATAACACGGAGGACAATATGTATACAGACTGATGATTAACACACACACACACACACACACACACAGTCACTCACTCTCACACACACACACACACACACACACACACACACACACACACACCACTATACAAACAAGCAAGCAATTAAGACACGCCTGACATTCCTAAGACACCTCAAGCACTTGACACTTATCAGACTAAGACAAACCAGTGCCAGCCTGTGTGTGTGTGTGTGTGTGTGTGTGTGTGTGTGTGTGTGTGTGTGTGTGTGTGTGTGTTTTTTTTTTTTTATTATTTTTTCTCCTAACTGGTGTTAAGTGAACGTATCTAACCTACCCTAACTTAACCTCCTAACCTAACCTAACCCTAAAGGTAGTATCTCACAGGTACTAAGTGAACGTAGATACAACAGCTAGTCCCAGTTTAATATCGACGCCAATTTTGATGTTGTCTTGTGTTTTAGCTGAAATCAAGTCAACATGGAGCGCTCTTACGTCTCCATTCAAGAGGAAAATCCGACGTAAGAAGCTTTGAAAATCCACCTTTGGGTTGAAGCTTAAGTCAGCCAGTTTGATGCTTTCTTACATCTCCAGTTACGAGGAAAATGGACGTAAGAAACATTGTGAATCTGGTACCGAGAAGCCCTGACACCAGCTATTAATAAGACTGTTGTGGCTTAGTTTACATTCGTGTTAGTATGAAATGTCGCAATAAACCTTCACACACACACACACACACACACTGCATCTTTGACCACCGAAGGGTCAAGACGTACCTGGAGCTCCTGTGGGAGCAGCCAGGTCAACTGTTAAGTTGGCCCATACCAACTCCCTCCCCTGAACCCTCCTCTCCACCTGAATATCAACAAGTTCTCGCCAGAAGTTACAATTTCATTTAGGAAAGGAATGGAACCATGTTGAACAGAGGTGAACAGCGCTTAAGTCAGTGAGAACAACTCAAGAGTAACAGCCGAGTCGTACCTAAGTTAAACTTCACACAATGAGGTCCCATGTACCCAGTGATAACTGCCCGTGAGACCCAACAACAACCAGCGATGTGTTAATCCTTCGGAAGGCCTGGGACCACACCTCAATCATTTAACACCATCTGTGAGGGAATTACTACACCACGTCAGGCCCCTCATAACACCATCTGTAACGGAATCACTACACCACGTCAGATCACCCATAACACCATCTGTGAGGGAATTAATACACTACGGCAGGTCCCTCATAACACCATCTGTGACGGAATTACTACACCACGTGAGGTCCCTCATAACACCATCTGTGACGGAATTACTACACCACGTGAGGTCCCTCATAACACGATCTGTGAGGGAATTACTACACTACGTCAGGTTCCCTCATAACACCATCTGTGACGGAATTACTACACCACGTCAGATCCCCATAACACCATCTGTGAGGGAATTACTACACCACGTGATGCCCCTCATAACACCATCTGTGAGGGAGTTACTACACCACGTGAGTTCCTCCTAACACCATCTGGGAGAGAGTTACTACACTACGTGTTTCCTGTTCAACACCTACATTAATCTGTATGTTCACTGTATGTTCCTTTATCTTTCTCTTATGAAGGCTTTTGTTAAACCACCAAAGCATGTAATAAGTCATCTATGTCCAATGTATATTTTCAGCCTTCGGGCTGCAGAACTTTTACAATAAACCGTTATTATTATTATTATTATTATTATTATTATTATTATTATTATTACACACACACACACTAAAAAGGAAGAGGCAGACAGGACAGGAAGAGATACACCATTACTAAAGACTGGTCGACTGAAGAAAAAAAAGATTATTGAAAAGTTTCTGTTCTCGTTTATGGTGAGTGGAGGGCTCGGCTGTATGTGGTAATCGTGTAATCAAGAATTGGACGGCATATATTTTCATGAAAATCAGATCCTGAATGATTGGAAGGTATCTATGTATGGTGACTGTTCAGTGATTGGAAGGTATATTCTATGGTGACTGTTCAGTGATTGGAAGGTATATTCTATGGTGACTGTTCAGTGATTGGAAGGTATCTTTGTATGGTGACTTCATTGATTGGAAGGTATCTTTGTATGGTGACTTCATTGATTGGAAGGTATCTTTGCATGGTGACTGTTCAGTGATTGGAAGGTATCTTTGTATGGTGACTTCAGTGATTGGAAGGTATCTTTGCATGGTGACTGTTCAGAGATTGGAAGGTATCTTTGTATGGTGACTGTTCAGTGATTGGAAGGTATCTTTGTATGGTGACTGTTCAGTGATTGGAAGGTATCTTTGTATGGTGACTTCAGTGATTGGAAGGTATCTTTGTATGGTGACTGTGTTCAATGATTGGAAGGAACATCACTATAAAAATCGTGTCATATATGATTGGAAATCATATATACGTGCTCTGCTATCCTTTACTAATGACATCTTAAATTCCTTTGATGACAGTCAGTTCACAGTCGGTATATTTTTGGACCTCTCTAAAGCCTTCGATACTGTCGACCATACCATCCTCCTTTCAAAGCTTGAACATTACGGCATTAGGGGCCTGTCCCACAATTGGTTTACCTCATATCTGTTCAACAGGATGCAGTATGTCTGCTATAATAACCACCAATCTGACTCCTCGCCAATCTTGTATGGAGTCCCCCAAGGTTCCATTCTCGGTCCAGTACTGTTTTTGTTGTACATAAACGACATAGTCCACGCCAGCTCACTCATAAAATACAACTAATTTGCAAACGATAGTAATCTCTATGCCAGCAACTCAGACCTCCATCTCTTGACGAGAACTATGAACACTGAATTAACTAAAGTCGGGACCTGGGCAATACGTAATAAAATGAACTTAAACCTTGAGAAAACCCACTACACGACCTTGGTAATATAGTCCTCAAACGCGAACAAAATACTAAATTCCTCGGAATTATTGTTGATGAGAAACTTAACTGGAGAAATCACATACAAGCCATTCACAGTAAAGTCAATAAACAGTGCGGTATCATGTATCACACTCGACAGTCGCTCACTCTCACAGCAATGAAAGAAATCTATCATGATCTTGTTTACCAACACCTGATACACAGTCACACACTATGGGGGGCCTCTGGCTCTTCAAAAACACAATCTCTGGTTACTGCACAAAAGAGAGTTGTACGGACAATGACCTACTTGAAAAAAAAAACAGATCACACAAACGGAAAATTTGCTATATTGAAATTTTTTAAATTCGAGGATATTAACACTTACTGCTATGCCCTCTTTGTTTACAAATCTATCAATCACTTGCTTGACAATAATTATTTCCAGTTCCGGAATAATCAGAGATACATCTCAAGGCACCCAGAGCTACTAAGACCACCCCCCATGCGCTCCTCTCAGTCCCAGACCTCCATAAAATATCATGGTATGAAGATGTGGAACAACTTATCCCCACACATCCGAGCAAAGACTACGCTCCCTTCCTTTAAATCATCTCTAAAAAAATATCTATTGTCGAAGTATTAATATTTCTTGCAACATTTACTTGCTAACTAGACATAATCCTGACAGCTGTGTCCTCTTGTTCAACCTTATTACTGTACAACCCAGGTTGTACTGCTCCCCCATTATACTTTTGTTTTTCAATTCCACTGTAATTTAAATATATATATATATATATATATATATTATATATATATATTATATATATATATATATATATATATGCTGATAACCACAAGGAAGGAAGAAAACACGAAGTTCCCAAGCGCTTTCGTGTAATTCACCCCTGAAGATGTGAATTACACGAAAGCGCTTGGGAACTTCCGTGTTTTCTTCCTTCCTTGTGGTTTTCAGCATATACCTGGATCACGTGCACCCACAGTGATTTACTTTCATATATATATATATATATATATATATATATATATATATATATATATATATATATATATATATATATATATATATATATATATACTCACCCCTGATGATGTGAATTACACGAAAGCGCTTGGGAACTTCGTGTTTTCTTCTTTCCTGGTGGTTATCAGCATATATATATATATATATATGTGTGTGTGTGTGTGTGTGTGTGTGTTTCTATGTATATGTATGTGTATATGTATGTATAAATAAATATATAAATAAGTAAATAAATAAATAAATAAATAAAAAATAAATAAATAAAAAATAAAAATAATAAATAATAAAATAAATAAATATTTAAGTGATAACCGTGGTAACATTATGAGATGTTCTTATTACCACCATGTTATGTGTACTATTCCAGATGATACTAAATGTTACATAATACTTCCTTGAGATAAATGTATAGTATATATGAGGTGCCTCAAACAGAGCTCAGGTTCTCAACTGGCTCAGCCATGTTAATATTGTTATTATTATCCACTCTGTATCTGTTTTTTCTGGTTAAATAAACTGTTTCAATTCAATTCAATTCAGAAAACACACCCGCCAGAGAGAACGCAAAGTGGGTGGTGATTAGTAACAAAAAACAAACAAATGATTGGAAGCGGAGATGATTGTTAGTTGGGTGCGAACCGAGGGAGGGAGCTTCGGCAAGACAATCGTTACCTGGTGAGCCACTGGTGACCTCTGACCAGCCAACAGTGACCTTGTGCTCCAGTATCTTGCCATAGTCGCTCAACGCTGCCGTGGAGACCAAGAGTATTGGGGAGACTTATTCCTATAGTGATTAATGGACACACACACACAAGCTCTCTCTCTCTCTCTCTCTCTCTCTCTCTCTCACACACGTTAGGTTAACAACGTGTATATCTTCAATAAACACAGGTCCCGCTATCATCACTACAACTAACACATTAAAACGTTTTCTAATCGGCTTACAGTCACTAGTTATCCATTTCCGATAGCCCATTCCCCGATATTGTGTAGGGAGGCTCGTGTAATATTTGGTGTTATTCACAAAACTCTCACCAATTGCAAAGCTGTGCAATATATGCCTCACCTTGCAATACTGTATTCTGCAATATTCGGCGAGAGAAACGATTTTGTTTGTTTGTTTGGCTGTATGTATACATTGGGTACATCCTTGGTGAAGACTAAGCACACACACACACACACACACACACACACACACACACCATCTGGTACGCTACTCAACATTATCACGACCTTGATGATAACAACAGCTGGTGACGAAGTGTTGAACAGTTTGGGATGAATGACCTCCACCACCATGGGGAGGAGGAGGAGGATAGGGAAGAGGATAGGGAGGAAGAGGATAGGGAAGAAGAGGAAGAGGATAGGGAAGAAGAGGAAGAGGAGGAGGAGGGGTAGAGAAGGAGGGAGAAATGTGTAGTAGATTCCTGTTGTAATATTATTATTATTATTATTATTATTATTTTACATCATCAATAGTAGTAGAAGTATCATTAGAAATAAAAAGGCAAAGACAACACAAACAACAACAACAGATATAAATTACAAACATAAAACTACACGGACATTAACAGAGTGAACCTAACCTAACCACACCGAGAGTTGGTCTGTGGATGTGAATGAGAAAGGAACAACTCTCTCTCTCTCTCTCTCTCTCTCTCTCTCTCTCTCTCTCTCTCTCAAAATTCATCACCACCACGATTACTGACAGCATAACTATTACCACCACTACAACTACTACCAACACTAGCACCATAACCACCATAACCACCATTACCAACACTACCAACATTACCAACACTGCCAACATCACACAGCCGCCAGAGGTGCCACCACAGCCACCCAGTCATTAATTACAGGAAATTACACTCCGGCGCGGCTCCTGGCTTCCCCCGGGCCCATAATTACTACCACAGCCACCAACCAGCTAGTCCCCCCCCCCCCCTGTTAGCTGGGATCACGTCAAGCACCTCTCTGGTTGGCTGGTACCTGAGGGGGAAATTATCATCAGCTTCTCCCTGATTGGTTAGTCCAAGAGGTTAAATTGGGCAAGCAATCCTCGGTAATTACCTAGTATGTTAAGACCTAGTTACCTCGTGTTGTCAAATGTAATTAGGTCAACCAGTTCTCTGATTGGCTAGTACCTGAGGGGAAATTACCACCAGTTCAGGAAGTTAAGTTAGACAAACTATATTCTGTAATTAAGTGATAAGTTAAGTACCAGTTAGTTAGTTAAATACCTCGTGTTTTGAGCTGGGGTTTACTCAACTGGGATTAAGTTAGGTTAGGTTAAGCTTGGCTATTTTAGGTTAGGTTAGGTTAAGCTTGGCTATTTTAGGTTAGGTTAGGTTAGGTTAAGCTTGGCTATTTTAGGTTAGGTTAGGTTAGGTTAGGTTAAGCTTGGCTATTTTAGGTTAGGTTAGGTTAAGCTTGGCTATTTTAGGTTAGGTTAGGTTAAGCTTGGCTATTTTAGGTAGGGTTAGGGTACACCCACTCAAGGTGTACCCGATATACGCGCCCCAAGACAACAACTGAGGAAGCACGGTACAGTATATCGGGGTCGTGAGTCTCAAGAGATATATATATTAACATTACACCAACACACAACTAACATACAAACAATATTAACATGACATTAACTATTTACCTTCACTCAACACAATTTAACAAACTAACCATTTTTTAGGCTTTTTTCAGGTTGTTTCACTACAACCAACCATCACCACAATAACCACTACCAACAACCATCACCACAATAACCATTACCAACAACCATCACCACAATAACCACTACCAACAACCATCACCACAATAACCACTACCAACAACCATCACCACAATAACCACTACCAACAACCATCACCACAATAACCACTACCAACAACCATCACCACAATAACCACTACCAACAACCATCACCACAATAACCATTACCAACAACCATCATCACAACAACCACTACCAACAACCATCACCACAATAACCACTACCAACAACCATCATCACAATAACCACTACCAACAACCATCATCACAATAACCACTACCAACAACCATCACCACAATAACCACTACCAACAACCATCACCACAATAACCACTACCAATAACCGCAACCAACAACCACTACCAACAACCATCACCACAATAACCACTACCAACAACCATCACCACAATAACCACTACCAACAACCATCATCACAATAACCACTACCAACAACCATCATCACAATAACCACTACCAACAACCATCACCACAATAACCACTACCAACAACCATCACCACAATAGCCACTACCAACAACCATCACCACAATAACCACTACCAACAACCACTACCAACAACCATCACCACAATAACCACTACCAACAACCATCACCACAATAACCACTACCAACAACCATCACCACAATAACCACTACCAACAACCATCACCACAATAAACACTACCAACAACCATCACCACAATAACCACTACCAACAACCATCACCACAATAACCACTACCAACAACCATCACCACAATAACCACTACGAACAACCATCACCACAATAACCACTACCAACAACCATCACCACAATAAACACTACCAACAACCATCACCACAATAACCACTACCAACAACCATCACCACAATAAACACTACCAACAGCCATCACCACAATAACCACTACCAATAACAAACACACAAGCATCACAATAACAGCTACTATCACCACCACCACCACGACCACCACCAGTAGTTGGCACACACACCACCATACCTTCCCAGCACTACCACCACCAGTAGTTGCCTCACACACCGCACCACCCCACCACCAGTAGTTGCCTCACACACCGTACCACCCCACCACCAGTAGTTGCCTCACACACCATACCACCACCACCACCAGTAGTTGCCTCACACACCATACCACCACCACCACCTGTAGTTGCCTCACACACCATACCACCACCACCACCTGTAGTTGCCTCACACCATACCACCACCACCTGTAGTTGCCTTACACACCATACCACCACCACCACCACCTGTAGTTGCCTCACACCATACCACCACCACCACCACCTGTAGTTGCCTCACACCATACCACCACCACCACCACCTGTAGTTGCCTCACACACCATACCACCACCAGTAGTTGCCTCACACACCATACCACCACCACCAGTAGTTGGTTCAGACACTATACTGTACCTTCCCAGGCTTTGGTCACGTCGTTCATGGCTGTGAAGTGAGAAACAATAATAAGTAAACGAATCAAACACCAAATATGTACCTGTGTGGTAAGTCAACTGATAAGAAAGAAAGACTAATAAATGATAAGACTCATAAGTGTAATAAAATACTTAAATAAAGGAAGGTATTTTACTTCATGAGGCCACCAAACAACATAATACTGTACTGTAAGAAATAATAATACTAAAAACAATAAAATGAACTAATTAATTATTTACTTTTATGAATAAATTTACAAAAAAAGGATATTAAATCACTATACAGTAAGTAATTATAGGGAATTATACTGTTCAAAATAAAGTACAGTAGCTGTTTTATATTACTTAAATAAATAAAGGTTTTCAACTTATAAAAATAAAGACAGTGAAAGCAACAGTAAGGCTGTAAGCACTCAATTAGCTTTCTAAAATAAAGTGAAGACAATAGGTAAAAAAAGCTATATTTTACTACTTAAAATAAAGACTGTATTAAAATAGCAAATAATAATAATAACAATAATATGTATATACTGTTAAAATAATAAGATATAAACTGAACCATACAGGAGCTAATACTGTACTGTCTCCTTCACACTAAACCACTGTAATGATCAAACTGACTACAATAGCATATAATAAAAACACACACAAGCTGACACCTTCCTTCCTTCCTTTAACCAACTGACCCCTCTCCTCCCTCTCTCTCCTCCAAGAACTTATCCACGCGCCCTTCACTCTCCCATCTCCTCCCTCTCTCTCCTCCAAGAACTTATCCACGCGCCCTTCACTCTCCCATCTCCTCCAAGAACTTATCCACGCGCCCTTCACTCTCCCATCTCCTCCCTCTCTCTCCTCCAAGAACTTATCCACGCGCCCTTCACTCTCCCATCTCCTCCCTCTCTCTCCTCCAAGAACTTATCCACGCGCCCTTCACTCTCCCATCTCCTCCCTCTCTCTCCTCCAAGAACTTTCCCGCGCCTTCACTCTCCATCTCCTCCTCTCTCTCCTCCAAGAACTTATCCACGCGCCCTTCACTCTCCCATCTCCTCCCTCTCTCTCCTTTAAGAAGTTCCCCCTTCTCTCTTTCAAGCACCTGGCCTCCAGCTCTCCTTCCCTCACACATTATGCCAACAGCTCAGTGGGACTCCTCAACCATTCTCCTGCCCAAAATGTTCAGACAAAAGAACAAACAATAACAAGAGGAACAATAAAGAGAACACAAAGCACATCAATAACAGCAACATAAACAACATGAGAATATATAACAATAAGAACATTAAGAACAAAAATAACATTATCCAAAATACTAACAAAAATTACAACATTAACAAGAACAATTTAACAAAAAACAACAAAATAAGTATTAATTGTAACAAAACGTAATAACTGTGCCAACGGTAATGAATATATGAAGTGTAATAATAAGTGTACTAACTATAATAACTGAACTAACGACACTCAGTAGAACCATCACCATCACCCTCCTGGCGGCGACAATATTCAGTGTGTCTTGTTCATTAAGGTCATCAACGGTCCTTCTCCCCTCGCCCCTGTATATGACCCCCCTCTCCCCTCCCCTACATCTGTCTTCCCTCGTTTCCTTTATCCAATCTCCCCTCCTTCAGCTCTGCCGTCATCAAAGTCGCTATAAGGAAACACAATCATTCTCTCTCTCTCTCTCTCTCTCTCTCTCTCTCTCTCTCTCTCTGATTTATTAACGTGTGTTCTTCTTGGCCTTTATTCTTTTTTGTCTCTCCATTTTCTTTCTTCCTCTTCAAATAACTACCTGGTGTACTCTCTCTCTCTCTCTCTCTCTCTCTCTCTGTCATTATACACACACACAACTACACCACCCAAACAGACACATAAACAGACACACATCTGGACTAATTAATGTGTCACAACAAAACAAGTGTTCCAAACTTGACCTAATATGACTTATAACAACCTAACCTAACCTAACTGAACTGACCTAACCTACTGTATATTAACGTGGCCTGACCTAACTGTACGACCTGACCGAACCTAACCTATATAAACGTGGCCTGACCTAACTATACGACCTGACCTAACCTAACCTATATTAACGTGGCCTGACCTAACTATACGACCTAACCTAAACTATATTAACGTGGCCTGACCTAACTATACGACCTGACCTGACCTAACCTAACCTATATTAACGTGGCCTGACCTAACTATACGACCTGACCTAACCTAAACTATACTAACGTGGCCTGACCTAACTATACGACCTGACCTAACCTAAACTATATTAACGTGGCCTGACCTAACTATACGACCTGACCTAACCTAAACTATATTAACGTGGCCTGACCTAACCTAAACTATATTAACGTGGCCTGACCTAACTATACAACCTGACCTGACCTAACCTAACCTATATTAACGTGGCCTGACCTAACTATACGACCTGACCTGACCTAACCTATATTAATGTGGCCTGACCTAACTATACGACCTGACCTAACCTAAACTATATTAACGTGGCCTGACCTAACTATACGACCTGACCTAACCTAAACTATATTAACGTGGCCTGACCTAACCTAAACTATATTAACGTGGCCTGACCTAACTATACAACCTGACCTGACCTAACCTAACCTATATTAACGTGGCCTGACCTAACTATACGACCTGACCTGACCTAACCTATATTAATGTGGCCTGACCTAACTATACGACCTGACCTAACCTAAACTATATTAACGTGGCCTGACCTAACTATACGACCTGACCTAACCAAACCTATATTAACGTGGCCTGACCTAACTATACGACCTGACCTAACCTAAACTATATTAACGTGGCCTGACCTAACTATACGACCTGACCTAACCTAAACTATATTAACGTGGCCTGACCTAACTATAAAACCTGACCTGACCTAACCTATATTAACGTGGCCTGACCTAACTATACGACCTGACCTAACCTATATTAACGTGGCCTGACCTAACTATACAACCTGACCTGACCTAACCTATATTAACGTGGCCTGACCTAACTATACGACCTGACCTAACCTAAACTATATTAACGTGGCCTGACCTAACCTAAACTATATTAACGTGGCCTGACCTAACCTAAACTATATTAACGTGGCCTGACCTAACCTAAACTATATTAACGTGGCCTGACCTAACCTAAACTATATTAACGTGGCCTGACCTAACTATACGACCTGACCTAACCTAAACTATATTAACGTGGCCTGACCTAACTATAAAACCTGACCTGACTTAACCTATATTAACGTGGCCTGACCTAACTATACGACCTGACCTAACCTATATTAACGTGGCCTGACCTAACTATACAACCTGACCTGACCTAACCTATATTAACGTGGCCTGACCTAACTATACGACCTGACCTAACCTAAACTATATTAACGTAGCTTGACCTAACTATACGACCTAATGTGACCTGACCTAACCTAATGTGACTTATAACAGCCTAACCTAACTGAACCTAACCAACCTAACCTATATTAACGTGGCCTAACCTAACTATACAACCTGACCTAACCTAACCTATATTAACGTAGCTTGACCTAACTATACGACCTAATGTGACCTGACCTAACCTAATGTGACTTATAACAGCCTAACCTAACCAACCTAACCTATATTAACGTGGCCTAACCTAACTATACAACCTTCCCTGAACTGACCTGACCTAACCTATATTATCGTGGCCTGATCTAACTATACAACCTACTTGACCTGACTTGACCTAGCCAAACCTATCCTATTTTAAGGTACGCTAAGATACCATAAGAAAACATAACCTGACAACCTAACCTAACCTAACACAACAACCTGACATAAACCAACCTAACACAACAACCTGACATAAACCAACCTAACACAACAACCTGACATAAACCAACCTAACCTAACACAACAACCTGACATAAACCAACCTAACACAACAACCTGACATAAACCAACCTAACACAACAACCTGACATAAACCAACCTAACCTAACACAACAACCTGACATAAACCAACCTAACCTAACCTAACACAACAACCTGACATAAACCAACCTAACCTAACACAACAACCTGACATAACCAACCTAACCTAACACAACAACCTGACATAACCAACCTAACCTAACCTAACACAACAACCTGACATAAACCAACCTAACCTAACACAACAACCTGACATAACCAACCTAACCTAACACAACAACCTGACATAACCAACCTAACCTAACCTAACACAACAACCTGACATAAACCAACCTAACACAACAACCTGACATAAACCAACCTAACACAACAACCTGACATAAACCAACCTAACCTAACCTAACACAACAACCTGACATAAACCAACCTAACCTAACACAACAACCTGACATAAACCAACCTAACCTAACACAACAACCTGACATAAACCAACCTAACCTAACCTAACACAACAACCTGACATAAACCAACCTAACCTAACACAACAACCTGACATAAACCTAACCTAACCTAACACAACAACCTGACATAAACCAACCTAACCTAACACAACAACCTGACATAAACCAACCTAACCTAACACAACAACCTGACATAAACCAACCTAACCTAACACAACAACCTGACATAAACCAACCTAACCTAACACAACAACCTGACATAAACCAACCTAACCTAACACAACAACCTGACATAAACCAACCTAACCTAACACAACAACCTGACATAAACCAACCTAACCTAACACAACAACCTGACATAAACCAACCTAACCTAACACAACAACCTGACATAAACCAACCTAACCTAACACAACAACCTGACATAAACCAACCTAACCTAACACAACAACCTGACATAAACCAACCTAACCTAACCTAACACAACAACCTGACATAAACCAACCTAACCTAACCTAACACAACAACCTGACATAAACCAACCTAACCTAACCTAACACAACAACCTGACATGAACCAACCTAACCTAACACAACAACCTGACATAAACCAACCTAACCTAACCTAACAACAACCTGACATAAACCAACCTAACCTAACACAACAACCTGACATAAACCAACCTAACCTAACACAACAACCTGACATAAACCAACCTAACCTAACACAACAACCTGACATAACCAACCTAACCTAACCTAACACAACAACCTGACATAAACCAACCTAACCTAACACAACAACCTGACATAAACCAACCTAACCTAACCTAACACAACAACCTGACATAAACCAACCTAACCTAACCTAACACAACAACCTGACATAAACCAACCTAACCTAACCTAACACAACAACCTGACATAAACCAACCTAACCTAACACAACAACCTGACATAAACCAACCTAACCTAACACAACAACCTGACATAAACCAACCTAACCTAACCTAACACAACAACCTGACATAAACCAACCTAACCTAACCTAACCTAACACAACAACCTGACATAAACCAACCTAACCTAACACAACAACCTGACATAAACCAACCTAACCTAACCTAACACAACAACCTGACATAAACCAACCTAACCTAACACAACAACCTGACATAAACCAACCTAACCTAACCTAACACAACAACCTGACATAAACCAACCTAACCTAACACAACAACCTGACATAAACCAACCTAACCTAACCTAACACAACAACCTGACATAAACCAACCTAACCTAACCTAACACAACAACCTGACATAAACCAACCTAACCTAACCTAACCTAACACAACAACCTGACATAAACCAACCTAACCTAACACAACAACCTGACATAAACCAACCTAACCTAACACAACAACCTGACATAAACCAACCTAACCTAACACAACAACCTGACATAAACCAACCTAACCTAACCTAACACAACAACCTAACCTAACCTAACCTAACCTAACCTAACACAACAACCTGACATAAACCAACCTAACCTAACCTAACACAACAACCTGACATAAACCAACCTAACCTAACCTAACACAACAACCTAACCTAACACAACAACCTAACCTAACACAACAACCTGACATAAACCAACCTAACCTAACCTAACACAACAACCTAACCTAACCTAACCTAACCTAACCTAACACAACAACCTGACATAAACCAACCTAACCTAACCTAACACAACAACCTGACATAAACCAACCTAACCTAACCTAACACAACAACCTAACCTAACCTAACCTAACCTAACCTAACCTAACACAACAACCTGACATAAACCAACCTAACCTAACCTAACACAACAACCTGACATAAACCAACCTAACCTAACACAACAACCTGACATAAACCAACCTAACCTAACACAACAACCTGACATAAACCAACCTAACCTAACCTAACACAACAACCTGACATAAACCAACCTAACCTAACCTTACACATTATGAGGCTACGTCATGACACACACCTGCTGTCACAACCACATAACACCTGTGGTAAGACCAAGTGCTATCTGTCAGCATGTACCAGCTGGTGAGAGTACAGTACACCACACAACAGCTGACAAGAGTACAGTACACCACACAACAGCTAACAAGAGTACAGTACACCACACAACAGCTAACAAGAGTACAGTACACCACACAACAGCTGACAAGAGTACAGTACACCACACAACAGCTGATAAGAGTACAGTACACCACACAACAGCTGACAAGAGTACAGTACACCACACAACAGCTGACAAGAGTACAGTACACCACACAACAGCTGACAAGAGTACAGTACACCACACAACAGCTGACAAGAGTACAGTACACCACACAACAGCTGACAAGAGTACAGTACACCACACAACAGCTGACAAGAGTACAGTACACCACACAACAGCTGACAAGAGTACAGTACACCACACAACAGCTGACAAGAGTACAGTACACACTTAGTAGCAGCTTGTACATATTACACCACACTAGCTCACCTCTTAATTGCACCCAACCCTGTACAGTGTTCCCCTCCCCGCACACTTTGCATTAAAACTCTCTCCCCTCTCTCCCTCCCCTCTTATATTCCAGTATTTTTTATTCACTTTCCCCTCTTTAGCTTATAGCTCTCGTTCACACCAGACCTGCAGAATTAGTTTATAGCTTTCCTCTAATAAATGTTTTGAGGTGAAAAATAGAATACACACATACGTACATACATATGAACCTTCACCACCACCAGGTTGATGATCTGACTGTCTGCCTCAATTACACACAATTGGAGGGACTCAATTGTTTCTCTTACTACTGACAACACAACATACATATATTGTTTCTCATTCTTTATGTTTTATTTTCATGTTTGTATGTATTTACTATTATTATTATTGTTATTACTTTTTTTATTTTGTATTATAAATTGTATTTATTATTATCACATTTTCGCGTCCGAGGCTCCGATGAGGGTCAGTGACCTGTGCCTGGGTGGGCTAATACCCCCCCTCCCCCAATATATATATACATACACATATATATATATATATATATATATATGCAAGTAAATCACTGTAGGTGCGCGTGATCTAGGTATATGCTGATAACCACAAGGAAAGAAGAAAACACGAAGTTCCCAAGCGCTTTCGTGTAATTCACATCTTCAGGGGTGAGTACAGACTAGTCTGAAGATGTGAATTACACGAAAGCGCTTGGGAACTTCGTGTTTTCTTCTTCCCTTGTGGTTATCAGCATATATATATATATATATATATATATTCCTTCATCCTCCTGCCTCATCCACTCCTCAATTCCCTTCCCTCTTCCTCTCCTCCCCCTTTCCCTTCTTATTCCTCCCCCTCCCCTTTCCTCCCCCAGGTCCAGGCAGGAACAGACACACTTGTAGACGTTGAGTGACTCACCTGAGGCGAATCCAGCCTTGGCCTCGGGTTCTTCCTCTCCTTCACTGGGGGGGTTACTGTCGGCGCCCTCCGTGGCACTGTGGGGGGAGATGACATGTGTTACTTAAATGGCTGATACATATACTTAAGTGAGTGATACATATACTTGTACACCACATGATGTTGGCAGATACACTTAAGTGGTTTACAAGCATATACACTTACACCAAATATGATATTTTCAAGTTGTTAAGTGGTCGTTAGATACACTTAAGTGGTTTATAGATGCCCCTAAGTAAAAGGTAAGTACACTTAAACCAAATTTGATTCCATTAAGCGGTTTGTAGATACACTTAAATGGTTGTTATATACACTTGCGTGGCTTGTTAGCCTCTCAAACACTCAATAAACACACAGAGCTGAAGTTTAAGTCAATGGAGAAGTGACTTACAGTAAGTGTGAGGTTTCTAGTACTCGACCTTAACTCCATTCTCCCTCTATCCTCACTCCTCCCCATCCCCATCCTCAACCTCTTCCCTCCTCCTCCCCAGACCTCTCCGCCTACCCCCCACTGCTCTGAGTCCCACACACTAAACTCGCCTCGTTTATATGCCCGCCTTCACTGTCTCTCCCCCGGCGAGATATATCTAACCCGTGGGAGAAATCTTTAGGCCGTGGGAAAACAATGTGTCTAGATCGTGGAAGAAAGACCAAGACCGAAAGAGATATCCATGATAGCGTGGGAGATAATCATGGGAGAGTGAGAGACGTCCATGATAGCGTGGGAGATAATCACGGGAGAGTGAGAGACGTCCATGATAGCGTGGGAGATAATCATGGGAGAGTGAGAGACGCCCATGATAGCGTGGGAGATAATCATGGGAGAGTGAGAGACGCCCATGATAGCGTGGGAGATAATCATGGGAGAGTGAGAGACGCCCATGATAGCGTGGGAGATAATCACGGTGAGAGTGAGAGACGCCCATGATAGCGTGGGAGATAATCATGGGAGAGTGAGAGACGTCCATGATAGCGTGGGAGATAATCACGGGAGAGTGAGAGACGCCCATGATAGCGTGGGAGATAATCATGGGAGAGTGAGAGACGCCCATGATAGCGTGGGAGATAATCATGGGAGAGTGAGAGACGCCCATGATAGCGTGGGAGATAATCATGGGAGAGTGAGAGACGCCCATGATAGCGTGGGAGATAATAATGGGAGAGTGAGAGACGCCCATGATAGCGTGGGAGATAATCATGGGAGAGTGAGAGACGCCCATGATAGCGTGGGAGATAATCATGGGAGAGTGAGAGACGCCCATGATAGCGTGGGAGATAATAATGGGAGAGTGAGACGTCCATGATAGCATGGGAGATAATCATAGGAGTGAGAGACGTCCATGATAGCGTGGGAGATAATCACGGGAGAGTGAGAGACGCCCATGATAGCGTGGGAGATAATCACGGGAGAGTGAGAGACGCCCATGATAGCGTGGGAGATAATCATGGGAGAGTGAGAGACGCCCATGATAGCGTGGGAGATAATCACGGTGAGAGTGAGAGACGCCCATGATAGCGTGGGAGATAATCATGGGAGAGTGAGAGACGTCCATGATAGCGTGGGAGATAATCACGGGAGAGTGAGAGACGCCCATGATAGCGTGGGAGATAATCACGGTGAGAGTGAGAGACGTCCATGATAGCGTGGGAGATAATCACGGGAGAGTGAGAGACGCCCATGATAGCGTGGGAGATAATCACGGGAGAGTGAGAGACGCCCATGATAGCGTGGGAGATAATCACGGGAGAGTGAGAGACGCCCATGATAGCGTGTGAGATAATCACGGGAGAGTGAGAGACGCCCATGATAGCGTGGGAGATGTGCCTAAATCGAGGGAGTTATCTTTTCAACTCGTGGGAGAATTTTATGACCGTAGGAGATATCCAAGGAAACACGGGAAATATTCATGGGAGATAATAAAGGAGGTGTAGGATATAGCTATAGGAGTGTGGGAAAACTTCACATGTGGGAAAGATAAAACGCAACACATAGGTCGTGTTTCTCTCTTTAACACACCAGGAAAGGTCTCCCTCCGCTCGTCTCCCCTCAAGATGTACCGAGCTGGAGGTACAGATGGTCGGCAAGGTGTGTGACGATAAACGCTGGTACATACTGACGTCTTCCATGTAAACAGCTGAGACTAAAACACACACACACACACACGAGGCATCAAATACTAGTTACTGTTTGCACTGAGCCTCACTTAACGAAATTCATCCCTCACATGGTAAAAACAGCTATCAGTAAGGTAACCCAGCCGCCCCCTCACACCACCAACACACCGTGACCCGCGTCCTCTCGCCAACGTTCTTAGATCAATATTCCTCGTACCTAACACAAGATGTAGCGTGTACAGTCCCCTTCACTAGTGCGTTTACAGGAGCTGTCATATAAACATTCCACAAATCATTATATTTGAGATATTTGTTTTAATTTGATTCGAGATTATGTTTACTAATGGGAGTTTCATTCTGTCGAATGTAGAACACAGGACTGCCACACTACACAAAAGCTGACGAGCCCCTGTAAACTAATCTAACCAAACTTAACCTAATGTAACCTACCTAATTTACCGAACCGAACCTAACCTAATCAAAACTAACCTAATCTAAGATGTAAGATTGAATCTAATCTACCTAACTTAACATAAAGTACACCCAGTAACCATCACACCGAGAGACTACAGCACCTTCTATAAGTTCCCTCAGCAACAGTTAGTAGTAAAAAACTAAAGGGAGGTGAAGGCCTGAGAGAGGAGCCACTCATACTCTCGCTTCCCAACTTTTTTCTTTAAAGGCTATTGGGTTAAATGAGCCATTAGGTGCAACACTCCCTGGGCCAATTTTCAGCCTTGAGAGAATGGGGATTAATTCTGGAGAAAAAAACGGAGGGGTCGAACTGTAGACCACAAATTGGAAAGCTCGCCTCACATAATTCTGTGCCCCGCGAGAGGGAGAACTAACGCTGTAACCCGCGAGACGGAGAACTAACGTTGTACCCCGCGAGAGGGAGAACAAACGCTGTATTCCGCGAGACGGAGAACTAACGTTGTACCCCGCGAGACGGAGAACTAACGCTGTAACCCGCGAGATGGAGAACTAACGCTGTAATCCGCGAGACGGAGAACTAACGCTGTAACCCGCGAGATGGAGAACTAACGCTGTAACCCGCGAGATGGAGAACTAACGCTGTAATCCGCGAGACGGAGAACTAACGCTGTAACCCGCGAGACGGAGAACTAACGCTGTACCCCGCGAGATGGATAAATAATGTATATTTCCACAGGAGTTTTCCTGTACTTGATTAAACACCCTAATGCTACCTGAGAGGGACGGTTAGGTAAGGTAAGGTTAGGTTATAGTATTAGGTTAGGTTCGCATTCGGTTAATTTCCCTACTGGCTGTCAGGTCTACGGGAGCCTCTTTCACATGTACTTGCACTTTTACCTTACAAATATTAAACTAAATTCCTGATATGGACTGTATCTCCAATTAAAATATGTAACATAACAAACATTATTATTCAATGTGGTGGACCAAGTCACTGTACTGGTGGGCCAAGTCACTGTACTGGTGGGCCAAGTCACTGTACCTCATGATGTGTACAGTATGACAACAAGATGATGTTTACGTTCTTCCCTTTAGTATATTTCCTCCACCTCTGCCGCTATGCTGTTCCCTTTACTGCTCTTCCTCCCATCCTAATGCTGTTTTACACTGTTCCCTTTAGCACACTTCCTCTCCCTCTCTATGGTAATGGTTTTTATGCTGCTCCATTTAGTACACGCCCTCCCCCCTCATCTACCATTATGCTGCTCCCTTTTACATACTTCCTCCCCTCCTCTACGATAATGGTGTTTATGCTGTTCCATTTAGTACACTCCCTCCCCTTTCATCTACCATTATGCTGTTCCTTTCACATTTCCTCCCCTCTACCATAATGCTATTTACGTTGTTCCGTTTAATATACTTCCTCCCCTCCTCTACCGAAATGGTGTTTAAACCGTACCCTTTTGTACACAACCTCCCCTCCTCGAGGTAAACACGGAAGGCTCAGTGAATGAAGGTAAACAGAGGGCTAACCACCTGCTGATTGTAAACACACAGATATAAACTCACAGGTAAACACAGATGATTACTAAATGAAAGGTAAACACATCGATGAGGATTATCAGCTAATGAACATAAACACGTGGAGATAAGCTGATTAACACACGTGGAGATCATACACATAACAAGTGGAGATCAGCTGATTAACACACGTGGAGATCATAAACATAACACGTGGAGATAAGCTGATTAACACACGTGGAGATCATACACATAACACGTGGAGAGCAGCTGATGAACACACGTGGAGATCATACACATAACAAGTGGAGATCAGCTGATGAACACACGTGGAGATCATACACATAAACACGTGGAGATCAGCTGATGAACACACGTGGAGATCATACACATAAACAAGTGGAGATCAGCTGATGAACACACGTGGAGATCATACACATAAACACGTGGAGATCAGCTGATGAACACACGTGGAGATCATAAACACAAGAAAAAATAAACCGGCAACTGATAACACAAGTCTCACCTAACAAACAAAATATTAACAAGTAAACAGCAAGTGATGACCGTAAACATATCAGTCGCTAAAACCAAACAAGAGATCAGGGGAAATCGATGACTTGCTGGCCGTAAACATCGCCTGACACACGGGTACACAGGTGTGCGGCTCAGCTGGTTATGAGCAACAACAGGTGAGACAGTTGATTAACAAAGGTGATTCGTTTGATGAGACTCAACAGGTAATTACAGGTAAGTCAGCTTGTGGACGTAGATATGAACACAAGTAATTCACCTGATAAGTGTAAAAAAAAATGTGATGCCCAGCTGACGAAGGTAAACACAGATATATCAGCTGACGAAGGTAAACATAGATATATCAGCTGACGAAGGTAAACACAGATATATCAGCTGACGAAGGTAAACACAGATATATCAGCTGACGAACAGTGTTGCCACACTGTGGCTGGCTGATCCCGTCGGTGTTAGTAACTTAACGTGTTTCACCAGCAGCAGTATATTATATCCAGCCATCTATAGATCTGCTGTTCGCTATCCCTCTAAACTGGTCTTCATAGTATTCAAAATCGGCTATAATGGAATAAATTTGTCATGTTGTGAATTACATGGCCTTGGAAACAGGCTAGAAAGGATGTAATTTTTGAAAATTTCCTCGATGGACCGCCGTCAAATTCGCTCGATTTGGCCACAAAAATATGAAAATGTAAACACTACCAGCCAGGTGGACCTCAGGTCAACGTGAACTGAACGTGAGTCACCTCGGCCAAGGCCATTATGTTTGTCTGTAAGAATGTACTACTGTTCTCTGTCGCCTTTGTTCCCGATATAATCAAGGATATAAATCTACCGAGTAGAGAATAAAGAGAAATTAAAAGTTTAAAATAACACCAGATTTTATTATTACCAAGTTAGGCCATCCTCATTACCAGAATACCAAATCACTAATATTCATTACCAAACAGTTTTTCATTACCAAATTTATGTTAATTTAGTAATGAAAAATGCCAGTTGGCAACCCTTCGTCAGTGACAAAGGTAAACACAGATATATCAGCTGACGGACACGAGTGGATAATATCATTGAGAGAATACAAAACAACGACTGAGTGCAGTAAATGAGCAGCTAACACATTGTACCATATGAGTGAGTTTACAAAAGATAATACGAGTCAATTAGTTAAAACTGATACATCTGAGCAAATGAAATGAGTTTGTAGACGAAAGTGAATACATCCGGACTGAACGTCATACAAGACATACGAATGATGTAAAAATTATTCACGGACAGCAGCTGTAGTCAAAGTGCACGCACCTGCGGACGAGACATGTGTACACCAGGCGAACAGGTGTGTACTGGGTGCTAAATCTCTCTGGCATCACGCAGTAAGTTTTGCACTTAAGCTGGGCGGTGTTACCGTGACTCACCAACTGGGCCCTAGTCCTAACAGGCCCTTCTTAATAGACCTCATTATTATTATTAGGCCCAAGTTCTAACAGACATCAGTCCTAACAGGCCCCAGTGCTAACAGACCCCAATCTTAACTAGGAACAAAGAAGCCAAGTCTTAATGTTTAAACCGGGTAAAGTTTCGTCTGGTTGGGCCCATTAAGACGGGTATATTCTGCCTCGGACTTAATAAAATTTGTCCTTATTTGACGTACGTATCAGTGTCGGCCAGGGAGGGACAGGGAGAGAAGGGAGGGCAGGGAAGGTCAGGGAAGATCAGAGAAGGCAGGGAGGGTCAGGGAAGGTCAGGGAGGGACAGGGGGAACAGCAGGGAGGCCAGGGACTACAGGGAGGGACAGGAAGAGAAAGGAGGGCAGGGAAGGTCAGGGGGACAGGGGGGGGGGCCAGGAAAGTCAAAGAGGGTCAGGAAGGGACAGGGAAAGTCAGGGAGGGTCAGGGACAGCAGGGAAGGTCAGGGAGGACAGGAAGGTCAGGGAAGGTAGGGAAAGTCAGGGAGAGTCAGGGAGCGCAGGGAGGACAGGGATGGGCCCGGTGCTCAAATTTTCAAAAGTTCACACCTTAATTTCCTCTCTGGAGATGGAGAAGCAAAACGCATCAACAGACTCACCCATGATGCCCGATATAAGACGGAGGCTGAAATACTCGACCAAATTACCAGGATATTTACAGTACCGCAGCTAGACTCGTCCTCTTAATGTCCCATGTTTGTTTACCTTCATCACCTGACTCATCTTTGTTTACCTTCATCACCTGACTCATCTTTGTTTACCTTAATCACCTGACTCATCTTTGTTTACCTTCATCACCTGACTCATCTTTGTTTACCTTCATCACCTGACTCAGCCGATAGACGAGGATTAAAACACACCCGTTCATCCTCAACAAACACACCCGTTCATCCTCAACAAACACACCCGTTCATCCTCAACAAACACACCCGTTCATCCTCAACAAACACACCCGTTCATCCTCAACAAACACACCCGTTCATCCTCAACAAACACACCCGTTCATCCTCAACAAACACACCCGTTCATCCTCAACAAACACACCCGTTCATCCTCAACAAACACACCCGTTCATCCTCAACAAACACACCCGTTCATCCTCAACAAACACACCCGTTCATCCTCAACAAAGAACAAACACACCCGTTCATCCTCAACAAACACACCCGTTCATCCTCAACAAAGAACAAACACACCCGTTCATCCTCAACAAAGAACAAACACCCGTTCATCCTCAACAAACACACCCGTTCATCCTCAACAAAGAACAAACACACCCGTTCATCCTCAACAAAGAACAAACACACCCGTTCATCCTCAACAAAGAACAAAACACACCCGTTCATCCTCAACAAAGAACAAACACACCCGTTCATCCTCAACAAAGAACAAACACACCCGTTCATCCTCAACAAAGAACAAACACACCCGTTCATCCTCAACAAAGAACAAACACACCCGTTCATCCTCAACAAAGAACAAACACACCCGTTCATCCTCAACAAAGAACAAACACACCCGTTCATCCTCAACAAAGAACAAACACACCCGTTCATCCTCAACAAAGAACAAACACACCCGTTCATCCTCAACAAAGAACAAACACACCCGTTCATCCTCAACAAAGAACAAACACACCCGTTCATCCTCAAAGAACAAACACACCCGTTCATCCTCAACAAAGAACAAACACACCCGTTCATCCTCAACAAAGAACAAACACACCCGTTCATCCTCAACAAAGAACAAACACACCCGTTCATCCTCAACAAAGAACAAACACACCCGTTCATCCTCAACAAAGAACGAAGATACAAGTTAACATCTGCTTTCACAATCAATTATACACACACACACACACACACTACGACACAATTAACTTTATGTACAGACGAGAGGAAGAACAACGTTAACGTCAGCACAACTGCAGAAGAAATTCCTGCACTTGGGGAAGCCTTTTTTCTCCCCAGGATTACCTCCGACACGCTATATATAACCATCTGTTTCCCAGGATATCCTCCCACACATGCCAAGCCCATTATCCATGATCCTCTCGTGATATTTTTCCCCGGAGTTTTTGGTCGTATAAACACTATATTTTATCTATTCCATAATGGCTATCCTGCTATACATGTTTTAGACACCTTACAAGACTTTGTCGTTAATATAGTTTTCCCAGGGAGTTTTTAGTCACAGAAACACAATACATATAATACATTTGTTGATGTAATATATTAAATTACTTCCAAATGATTTCCATCCACACAACTCATCCATTATGTAATGCGAAGTCGTAATATATTAATTTAAATCCCGAGGATTTCCTCCCACACGACTCTCACACAATATAGAACTGCGTGTCGTAATGTTTCTCTTTTTTTTTCCAGGACACGTGGCGTGCACACGATACAGTCATTATATGTTACCGTGTTAGTGTATTCCCCAGGAATGTCTCCTGTACATTACACTTCACATCTAGTGTTTCTCTCGCACGATATTAAGTTCTCCCTTGGTATAATGACATGTGTAATACTAACACGAATTAATACTGTGTTCATTAATCGCAAATCCCTTGTCTGTCATAGAAGGCAATATATTAACTTAATGAAAAATGATGCAGCCAATAACATTTAAGTCTTATTAAGGCTCATGTGCTTAAATAGTTTGTGTCAGTAAAGGCGAACACCTCGCTGTATAATGCAACAATTTTAACTAAAGCATACGTATATTATCAGCTGGTCTCCCACCCTGACAAGGTATGGGTAGTTAACTCTTATCTTGTCACTGATTCATACACAGCACCGTGTTAAACCTTTTACTATCATATCCTTCTTTAACCAACAGCAGACAGAAGGCCACCACATTTATCTTCTCTATAAACATAACTTTAGGGATTTGTGGCCTCCGTGTCTTGTTAACAGGGCTCTTGTTAGTTAGAACGCATTGCCAACACCGAATTACGAGACATTGTAAATTTCAACAAGACTTCTGCAAGAGATATCCTTACAGATAGACCTATTATTGTCTCTCATTTACCTCACTATAACCTATGAAAAACATTAAGGCCCTAGTTATGGCTTGTAAACTTGTCTAAGCAAACACCCAACGTTATAACTGCTGACATCAACAATACCTTCTTTAACAAAATAAACATTAGTCCTCGCTATCACCATTATCTGGTCCCGTTACTGTCACATATATGAGAACCAAGACAAATATTAAAAGCGCTGGAGCCCCTCTCACCTGACAAGCCAGTCGCCCACCTCCACGAAGTACTTGTTCCAGTCTTCAGCCAGCTGGTGGAAGGACGGAGGCACCACCTTCACTTCATCCATGCCTTGAGGCCCCACCGGGCTGATGCCTCTTGGGGTTTCTACCAGGGTCGCCATCTTCTTCTTCAAGATTCCTACCGAATCTCCTCAACTCTTGTTTAGTTTAGTGATCTACGTTCGTCTTGTCGTAGGTCCTCGTCACTGGTCTGGACTGATTCCAGCTCAGTCTGGTGATGAACTCGTGTCCTTCGAGGGGAACTTGTCAAAGACCCAGATCGATTGTGTTTTCGATGAGTGGAGTTCAATTTCAGCTCGGTAAACTTTCTGACGTGTTTACTCTGGGCTGAGAGCGTGAGGAGGAGAGCCAGATTGAATTCCCGAGGTGTAGTGGCGACGATTGCCTCACTTCAGCTTGCTTGAGACGGTCGTCAGGGGTGATGATCACACCAGCGTCAACAAGCCTTTCAAGTGATACAAGGCGTACCTCTTGTCTGTGTCGACCAACTCGCCTTCAACCACACCAAACGTGACCGACCTCACGCTGAGACCCTTCCTACAGGACCACCTCAGGAAGGCACGCGAGTGAAAAAGGTGTGTTGAGTGTTTAAATTTCCTTGTACGTAGACACAACAATGGCTGGCGGTCTTGAGGCTCGAGACTTACTTTCCGTGGAAATAAACAAAGGATTTGAAGGCTCCAGGGAACCAGCAGAGGTTGTAGTTAGTGTGGTGAAGTTGCGGCGGTGTGTGGCTCTCTCCCTCGGGTGGCCGCCGTACGTCCACACGTTATCTACGTCGTTGTTTCCTCCAGGCTACAGGTGTTGGTGCAGGTGTCCCGCCACAACACTTCACCTCCACCTACTTCATGACACCTGCTCAGTGTTGGGGTTTTGCTCACAGTCGTCTGACTTTACCGCGATGCATCATACAACATACACTGCATTTTCTTGTAACATAAAAGTAAATAAAGCAGTTACAACTACTCAACAGAGTCGTTATAAAGGGTGTGTGGCGTACCTCGTCCCCTCCCGGCTGGCCAGCACAGGTGTCGACTCATCACAGGTGTACAGCGCATCATGAAGGCAGAACCTTCAAGATGTTTTGCGCAACATTCACCGCAATCTACACAACTTTGTAAACACACACCAGAGAGGGAAAGTCAACTGGGCAGGACCTCAAACACCCTTATCTAAGGCAACAGTTCACACAAATCAACCACACTATTATAATCACAAACCTCACACACTATCGGGGTCAACTAAATCCAACTGCGCACTGCTTCGTGTATACACGAGTGTAATGAACCCTCCACACGGCGCGGGAAACTCACCCTTCTCACCCCCACCATAAGGTTGATGACAGCGACACACATCATAACCTTGTTTCTTTTTCATTAAAATCCAGTCTGCCATGTTTACCTCAGTACACTGCAGCATATAATATCCGAGCAGGATAGGACTCGGAGCAACGGATTCAAGTTGGATAGGTTTAGGTGGGACATAGGAAGAAACTGGTTCACAAATAGGGTGGTGGACGAGTGGAACAAGCTTAGCAACTTTATACTAAGTGCGGGAACTCTGGAAAGTTTCAAAAGGAGGCTTGATAGATTCATGGATGATAGAGTGGTAGTAACTCTCGACAGGAGCTGCCATGCACAGGCCAACCGGCCTATTGCAGACTCCTTATTTTCTTATGTTCTTATATCTCCTAACCTTGTCGCCTTGTGTATACTAACTGCCTACAACTACCATGCGGGCTCAGTTGCCGCCCAGGGACCCTGAGCATATGGGGGGTAACAACGGGTATTTGTTGTGGTGGTTCAGCTGTTGCTATGCTGGTGGACGCGAGGTACACAAAGCTGGCCTTGCTTCACTCTATACGACACCACTACTGACCTCACTACACTATCCCTCACATCATACTCACTCATATATATACTCATATTCACCTTTGTTCAGAATCATCAGTACTGTACAACTAGACAATTATGGTAGCAGCATAAAAATAAGCCTCAATTAAATCATAATTGGCCTATGGTGACCTTAACCTAACCAAACATAACCTGACCTGATTTACTCTAACTTAAATTAACCTAACCTGACCTGCCTCGACCTAAATTGACCTGACCTACCCTAGTAATATTGGGTGGGGTAATATGAGGTAAATTAAGCGAGGTTTGTTGTGGTGGCGAGACAGACTATTAGGCGACACAGCTGACACACGTCACAGCCTTCCCGTCTGTGTAGTGTAGTGTTTCATACAACGTGTGACTCTCTGACCTACACCACACATTAATAACAATAATAAAAATAATAATAATAATAATAAAACAATAACAACAACATTAATAATAATAATAACATTAATAATAATATTTCGCTACAACACTACAGCTCGTCTACACAGTATACAAACACTTTTTTTTAAGAGACGCTTGAAGAAAACAACACCACGTGCCCCCCTTATTGTACTGTATTATTTCACAAAGGTTTAAAATATATATAAATTACTTTTCTTACATAAAAAACTGTATTTGTTTTTTTTTGGTTTACAGGGCCCAGCTCAAGATTATTTCACCTTAAGATTAACCAATTTAACACTTACAAAATTTATCCTGCCTAACCTAATCTAACCTACCTTAACGCTAATCTAACCTACCACTTACAAAATTTATCCTGCCTAACCTAATCTAACCTACCACTTACAAAATTTATCCTACCTCACCTAACCTACCTTAACTCTAATCTAACCTACCACTAACAAAACTTAACCTAACCTAAGTTAACGCTAATCTAACCTACCACTTACAAAACTCAACCTAACCTAACTTAACGCTAATCTAACCTACCGCAAACAAAACCTAACCTGACCAACTTTACCCAACCAACTTAACCAAAACAACCTAACCGTACCCAACCAACCTAACCTAACTCAACCTAATCTACCCTTACCAACTAACCTAACCTCACTTCACTTACCCTAACCTTAACCATCCAAATTAACCTTAATTATTATAATTGTATTATTAATATTAATAATACAGTAATAGTAATAATAGTAGCAGCAGCAGTAGTTGTTGTAGCAGCCTGGTTGAGATGTCGACTGTCCTTCTCTCTGCTTAGGTCTGCATTGCTTTGCCTCAGGGGAACGAGAGCATCGGCCCCAAAGCCGACAACGGTCGCAGACATTGACTATGAGGCAATGCCGCATAGATCTGCGGCACAGCTAGTGTAGCTACTGTTGTATTAGGATATTAAAATTTAAGACAATAAAATGGCGGCGAAGGTGTGGCTATCCGAGGAGGCTGGAGGCCACGTAGAGAAAAATAGGCAGTAGTAGTAGTAGTAGTATCAACACTTCAATATAACAAAATGTAACAGCTGACACGTGAGCCAGGTGAGAGTGCCACCCCCCAATAAAGGTGCCTACACGAAAGACTGAATGCCACCTGCACAAATAAACGGTGGCATACGTGTCGCAACACAGTAACACAACACCTGCTGGCACCACCGGATCAATCTTCCTTTGTAACTTTAAACTTGGTCCAACTGCAACCAAAATTTATACCTTTACCACACTATCCACTACAACACTACCGTGCCACACCCCTAGACCACCCACCTTGGGGAACGGCAGCCTGATTTTACAGTTGGGTCAGTGAATGTGGTCGAGTACAGTGCCGGCAACACTCCCTACTCGTGTGTTATAAGTGCGCGACCCCTGAGCCCCACACAACTCACTGCTCCAAGCTGTGACAGTTTGAACATTGGCTGTCCTTATTAATGTTGTTGTAACTGACAACAAAGTAAAGTTTACACCACCAGGTAACAGTCAACCATTCACCTGGACTGTCACCTTGGTGCACACTGACACACTAGCCTAGTTCTTTAACACAGATCAAGATATAATAGACATACATACAGCCTTCCGGCTGCCATGCTCTTTCAATAAACCGTTAATTATTATTATTTTACATACATACAAACATACATACATACTTAAAAATATACCTACATACAAACATTGTACACACAGACATGATTGCCCCTCGAGTAACGAGGATGGCCGGTCCAAGGGCCACATTTGCGTGGATTTGTTGGAAGTGTAGAAGCTGTCGCCAACACAACAACCACACCCTGAATTAAAGAGTTGCATGACCCTGTGTCAAGGAATAGTCCGAGAAGACCGGACAACTCGCCAACTGCACTGGCTAACCATTACCCCGGAACACGATCCACAAATCGATTAACATCCAGATCCCCAATTACTGCTGGGTAGACAGAGGCAAATGGCGTAAAGAAACTTGGCCATAGTTTCATACATATACACATACATAACCCCCCCCCCCCAAAAAAATATATATATATATATATATATATAATATATATATAATATATATTAATATATAAATATATATATATATATAAATATAAGAATTGGTCATAAGAGAACGAGGGAGACGAAGCACAATGCAATAAAAAAGGAATAAAAGAAAAACAGATAAACAACGTCAACAGCGAACAATAACAAACCGATACGAAGGAGAAAACAGTAATAGGATGATGACAGGGAAGAGAAAGGGGGGTGGGGGGGGATTACAAACACCTGTAGACGATAAAGAGGAAACAAGGAAGGACAGATAAAGAAGGTGGGTTATAAAGGAAGGACAATAATGGTGTGTACAAAAGGACTGTGGCAATAACAAGGGCAGTTTCATCAGTGTTATTTCGCAATGCCTACCAGTTATGGCTCTCTCTAGGGAGGGAGGGAGGAAGAGCTTAACATACGAAGCTTTAAGAATCCATCACTACATTCTCTTATGTACTGCATAATAAACGAGAATATTTACCTTAGATAACTTAGTCTAAGTTGTTGGACTCAACAAGGTAAGCTTAGACTCGACATCGGAAAGCTTAGACTCGACACAGGTACGCTTAGACTCGACACAGGTACGCTTAGACTCGACACAGGTACGCTTAGACTCGACACAAGTAAGCTTAGACTCGACACAAGTAAGCTTACTCGTCACAAATAAGCTCAGACTCGACACAAATAAACTTAGACTCGACAGAGGTAAGCTTAGACTCCACAAAAATAAGCTTACTCGCCAAAAATAAGCTTAGACTCGACAAAGGTAAGCTTAGACTAGACTCAAATAAGCTTAGATTCAACACAAATAAGCTTAGACTCGACAGAGGTAAGCTTAGATTCGACAGAGGTAAGCTTAGACTCGACACAAATAAGCTTAGATTTGACACAACTAAGCTTAGACTCGACACAGGTAACCTCTCGTGAGACTTCTTCATTAACCACACGCCCTCCTGCTTCCACCTGTGTATGTCCCATGGTGACACCTACACGGACACACACACCTGATGTAAGTGTTCAATACACACACACACACACACACACACGAGTCACATTCTCCAAATACACACACGCGTTCACACAATATATTTACACAAGCACAGCACGCACACCCACACACAAAACTCAGTCCTAAAACATACATACACACGCAGGAACACACACAGGAACACACACACGGACACAGACATCCGGGTCATATAAAACATTTACACGTTATATACAGTATTCCCCCGTGCCGTGAGGGCCTCCACTACCTGCCTGCCTGCCCTCGCAACCTCAGCCACGGCAGAACAGTTACACGAGTTGAGTTCATTTACCCTCTACTAACACACACACAAAGAAAACAAATATTGAGGAATTTTAGGGAACTGGTTAACTACTTCGGTGAATTTATTGGTTAACGAGGCAGATTAACAAGCAAACGCAATTATATTTACAACTACGACTCATACCACTGTTTATAATTCCGTTTTCTAATCCTCTCGTTTTCTGTTGGAGGGAGGACTAAGGTAATGACGTCACCAAGCTCTGGAGGACGGCGGTTGGGTTCTCGAAAATTTATAGCATTAATCTAGAAAATAAAATAATAATAGTCACATAACAGTCATACGGCAATTATGATGCCATTACGAAGACCATCTGAGGTTTGTGCGGCAATCAAGAGAATGTAAGTAATCACATTAGTCTGAGGACAATTATGACGCCATTATGGAGGCCATTTTCACATCAACTGTCATGGCAAGACAAATAGCGCGGGAGCCATTATGAACCACGGCCAGGAGAGAGAGAGAGAGAGAGAGAGAGAGAGAGAGAGAGAGAGAGAGAGAGAGAGAGAGAGAGAGAGAGAGAGAGAGAGAGAGAGAGAGAGAGAGAGAGATTAA
The DNA here is from genome assembly GCA_958450375.1 of Homarus gammarus. Lineage (NCBI taxonomy): Eukaryota > Metazoa > Arthropoda > Malacostraca > Decapoda > Nephropidae > Homarus > Homarus gammarus. The sequence goes on from CAUDMG010003925.1 coordinate 187,858, forward strand.
AGCAAGATGAAGAGATTAAAGGGGACAGAAAGAGTCTCTCCCCCCTCTACCATCACCCTCACAATAATCACATTAAATAGTGAATATAACTGAAGGTCTTACTATATTAAACTGACCCTCCCTCCCTCCCTCACTCATTCTCCACACCCTCCCTCCCTCACTCATTCTCCACACCCTCCCTCCCTCACTCATTCTCCACACCCCCCTCCCTAACTCTCCACACCCCCCTCCCTCACTCTCCACACCCTCCCTCCCTCCCTCCCTCATTCTCCACACCCTCCCTCCCTCACTCATTCTCCACACCCTCCCTCCCTCACTCATTCTCCACACCCCCCCCCTCACTCTCCACACCTCCCTCCCTCACTCTCCACACCCTCCCTCCCTCACTCTCCACACCCTCCCCCCCTCCCTCATTCTCCACACCTTCCCTCCCTCACTCTCCACACCCTCCCTCCCTCACTCTCCACACCCTCCCCCCCTCCCTCATTCTCCACACCTTCCCTCACTCATTCTCCACACCCTCCCTCCCTCACTCATTCTCCACACCTTCCCTCCCTCACTCTCCACACCTTCCCTCCCTCACTCTCCACACCCTCCCTCACTCATTCTCCACACCTCCCTCCCTCACTCTCCACACCCTCCCCCCTCCTGTCTCCACACCCTCCCCTCCCTCACTCTCCACACCCTCCCTCCCTCACTCTCCACACCTTCCCTCCCTCACTCATTCTCCACTCCCTCCCTCCCTCACTCTCCACACCCTCCCTCCCTCACTCTCCACACACCCTCCCTCCCTCACTCTCCACACCCTCCCTCCCTCACTCTCCACACCCTCCCTCCCTCCCTCACTCTCCACACCCTCCCTCCCTCACTCTCCACGCCCTCCCTACCTCACTCTCCACACCCTCACTCTCCACACCCTCCCTCCCTCACTCTCCACACCCTCCCTACCTCACTCTCCACACCCTCTCTCTCTCCCTCCCTCCCTCACTCCCCACACCCTCCCTCCCTCACTCTCCACACCCTCACTCTCCACACCCTCCCTCCCTCCCTCACTCTCCACACCCTCCCTCCCTCACTCTCCACACCCTCCCTCCCTCCCTCACTCTCCACACCCTCCCTCCCTCACTCTCCACACCCTCACTCTCCACACCCTCCCTCCCTCACTCTCCACACCCTCCCTCCCTCACTCTCCACACCCTCACTCTCCACACCCTCCCTCCCTCACTCTCCACGCCCTCCCTACCTCACTCTCCACACCCTCACTCTCCACACCCCCCTCCCTCACTCTCCACGCCCTCCCTCCCTCACTCTCCACACCCTCTCCTCCCTCACTCTCCACGCCCTCCCTACCTCACTCTCCACACCCTCACTCTCCACACCCTCACTCTCCACACCCTCCCTACCTCACTCTCCACACCCTCACTCTCCACACACCCTCCTTCCCTCACTCCCCACACCCTCCCTACCTCACTCTCCACACCCTCACTTTCCACACCCTCCCTCCCTCACTCCCCACACCCTCCCTCCCTCACTCTCCACACCCTCTCTCTCTCCCTCCCTCCCTCGCTCGGTCTCCAGCAGGACGTGACGTAGTTAGTCACAGACATCTGACCCAAAAACCGCTCACAGAGAACTACGACCTCGGAGACCCCCCCCCCCCCCCCGCATCCTCCCTGCCTGCACTTTATTTCTGGCTTCACCAATCATTATTATCCATTCATTAGCTAGTTTCTTTCGTTAAGTTTTCATCTCTCTCTCGCTCTCTCTCTCTCTCTCTCACAAACCTGGTGAGCTATATATTCAACCATAACCTGCCTCCTCCTCTTCCTTATCCTCTTCTTCTTTTCTCTTCCCCAATTCCTTCTCCTCCTCTTTCCTCTTCATCTAGTTCCCCCTCCACTTCTTTCCTTTTCCCCTAGTTCCTCCTTCTCTTCTTTCCTCTTACCCCAGTTCCTCCTCCTTCTCTTCTTTCCTCTTCCCCCAGTTCCTCCTCCACTTCTTTTCTCTTCCCCCAGTTCCTCCTCCACTTCTTTTCTCTTCTCCCAGATCCTCCTCCTCCTCTTCCCCCAGTTCCTCCTCCACTTTTTTCCTCATCCCCCAGTTCTCCTCCACTTCTTTTCTCTTCTCCCAGTTCCTCCTCCTCCTCTTCTTCTTTCCTATTCCCCCAGTTCCTCCTCCTCCTCTTTCCTCTTCCTCCTCCTCCTCCTTCTCTTGTTTCCTGCCAACCCGACTCTCACACCCTCTCTCACTACATCCTCACTTGCCCTATGACCTCCTCCTACAGGTCCCCAGCCGTTACCAACACCTCTTCCCTCCCAGACCAGACATCCCTCCTCCTAGTCACAGGCCTGGCACTAGGGACCTGCCACTCTTTGCCATAAACAGATAAAATGTACCGGGAACTTTCCCCCCACACACTCATCATTCTCTCACTTAATGTAACTTGACAGAACATATGACCCTTCAGGCTTTTACGCCCTTAATGTACGAGTCATAAAGGCAAGTATGAACTTTTCATACTTCCCTGTTGGGAGCTGTAAACGCTTCTGCGCTTCACCTTGCACAGGATGTAAGGGGGTGCCCAATAAACTAGCCCCCTCGGGGGCAAATCTGAAATCTGAACCACTTGTTTCCTCTTCCCCCAGTTCCTTCTCCTCCTCTTTCCTCTTCCCCCAGTTCCTCCTCCACTTCTTTCCTCTTCCCCCAGTTCCTCCTCCTCTTTCCTCTTCCCCCAGTTCCTCCTCCTCTTTCCTCTTCCCCCAGTTCCTCCTCCTCCTTCTCTTGTTTCCTCTTCCCCCAGTTCCTTCTCCTCCTCTTTCCTCTTCCCCCAGTTCCTCCTGCTCCTCCTTCTCTTGTTTCCTCTTCCCCCAGTTCTTCCTTCTCTTGTTTCCTCTTACCCCAGTTCCTCCTCCTCCTCCCCCAGTTGCACCAGAACCTTATATTCCATACCACCCTCTTATTGCAACGTTCAATACACGGTAAATCACTTCCCTCTTACCTCACTTGGCCTCATTTCCCTTCACCTTGCCTTGCCTCACCTCGCCATCCCTTACTTCACTTGGTCTCATTTTACCTCACCTTGCCTCACGTCAAGTCGCCATCCCTCACTTCACTTGGCCTCATTTCACCTCGCCGTCTCACTTTACTTGGCTTCATTTTACCTCACTTGGCCTCATTTTACCTCACCTGACCTAACTTCATCTCGCCACCCCTCACTTCACTTGACCTCATTTCACCTGGCCTCCTCACACCTGCCAATTACTGCCTGGACAACGGGCAAATGAGATCACATCATGCCTACGTCGGTAACAGTTAGTGGGCTCTGTTAACGTGAAGAATGATGTGATAATTACACTGAGACTCTACCTTAACTGGATACGTTCACTAACACTGAGACTCTACCTTAATTAGATACGTTCACTAACACTGAGACTCTACCTTAATTAGATAGGTTCACTTAACACAGAGACTCTACCTTAACTGGATACGTTCACTAACACTGAGACTCTACCTTAATTAGATAGGTTCACTTAACACAGAGACTCTACCTTAACTGGATACGTTCACTAACACTGAGACTCTACCTTAACTGGATACGTTCACTAACACTGAGACTCTACCTTAATTAGATACGTTCACTTGACACAGAGACTCTACCTTAACTGGATACGTTCACTAACACTGAGACTCTACCTTAACTGGATACGTTCACTAACACTGAGACTCTACCTTAACTGGATACGTTCACTAACACTGAGACTCTACCTTAACTGGATACGTTCACTAACACTGAGACTCTACCTTAACTAGATACGTTCACTAACACTGAGACTCTACCTTAACTAGATACGTTCACTAACACTGAGACTCTACCTTAACTGGATACGTTCACTAACACTGAGACTCTACCTTAACTGGATACGTTCACTAACACTGAGACTCTACCTTAACTAGATACGTTCACTAACACTGAGACTCTACCTTAACTGGATACGTTCACTAACACTGAGACTCTACCTTAACTGGATACGTTCACTAACACTGAGACTCTACCTTAACTGGATACGTTCACTAACACTGAGACTCTACCTTAACTAGATACGTTCACTGACTCTACTGTACTATGGCTTAACAGGTTAATTTCGGATGAGTTATGAGATATATTAACATAAAGATATCTTAATGTGTTGACACACCTGACAAACGTGTACAGGTGTGTCAACAGGGTGTGTTTACCTCCGGCAGGTGATCCTCTGCTTACCGAGGCTCTCATGTCCACCATCAACAATACCCCGGGAGGGAAAAACACTATATTACCCTGGCAGTGATGGGAGAAACGCCATTTTTTCCCAGCAGTAACGGGAAAACATTATTTCCCTGGTAGTGAGAGGAAAGTCGTTTGGGAAAAGTGTGTATTTCCCAATTATATAAGGAAAACACGTTATTTCCCCAACAGTGAGGGAAAAACACTATAATTCCCTAGCAATGAGACGTAAACACTATATTTTCCGACTGGAAAGGGAAAAATACGACCATAATTCCCAGGTCTTCAGGGGAAAATATCACCATATTTTTCCCCCTCGTGAACGGCAAAGGCTGTCATATATCCTCCAATAGCAAAGTGGGAGGGAATGTGTTACATAGTCCCCACGGTATGGGCTCCCCTCGGTTGGCCTAGGTCGCCCAGATGCTCTCTCCTCCTTGTTTTATAAAATCCGAAATAGGCATATTTTCCCCTCGGGTATTTCATTTCAGTAATAAGACAATAATAAAAACAAAATATGTTCCCCTTTAATATTGTATCTCTGTAGTCACAAAAATAAAAAAAATATATTTTCCCTCATTCAGCAGCAACTATTTTTGTAGCCAATAAAAATAACATTTTTCCCCTTGGTTCCCCTCAGCAATTCTATTTCTGTAGTAAAAACACATATAAGTCCTATTTTCCCCCCTGGTTCGCCTCAAACATTCTATTTCTGTGGTAAGAGAAATATGATTTTTTTCCCCAGACAGGATAAGAAAAAGGATATTTTTCCCCTTAGTTCCCCCTGAGCATCATATTTCTCTTATAAATCACGGACAAACTGGTTTCTCCACAGTTCAGGTAAAGCACTACATTATTTCAGTCACGCAAAGGGTAAAAAAAAAAAAACAAAAAAAAAAAAAAACAAAAAAAAAACAAAAAAAGGCAAAATTTTCCCTGGTCACCTGTGTTTATTTAGGTCTACAAAGAAAAAACCTGCTCCCGGTTCCCCTCGGTTACAATATTTCTCTATTTCTGGTTCAACAGGAAAAGTCCCCTCGGGTAATGTACCCCGCGTCACAGAATAAAAAAGGTCATATTCCCCTCAGTTCTCGTCACACAGGAAAATATATTCTATTTTCCCCTCAGTTTCCCCATGTACTACATAGTACCGAGGACTGACAGAGGAAAGAAGATGAAATAGCTCCCTCGTCCGTGTTAAAGTGGTGTGTGTGTGTGTGTGTGTGTGCGTGCTTGCGTGTGTGTGTGTGCGTGCTTGCGTGTGTGTGTGCGCGTGCTTGCGTGTGCGTGTGTATGTGCGTGTGTGTGTGTGTGTGCATGTGTGCAAAAGACGATATTACGGACACTCGAGAGGTCTTACGCAGACGAATAAATCATGGAATAACAAAACAGTGATAATAAGGAACACCAAAAAGATAATTAAGGAACTAAGAGAAGACCAATAAATGAAGGCATGAGAGAGAGAGGAGGTGATAACACGGAACAATAACAACCAGGAGGTCATTAAGCAGTTCAGACATTAATGACCTCCACATGATACAAGGATCTCTGTTGGCGGAGCGGGAGACGAAGGGAAGGAAGAGGAGATAAGGGAGAAGAGTGGAAGGAGGAGAAGATAGGAGAAGATAGGAGAAGGAAGAGGAGATAGACGAGAAGATAGAGCGGGAAGAGAAAGAGAGAGAGGGGAGATTAAGAGGATGGAGGGAGGAGGGGAAAGAAGAGGAAGATGAAATAGAAGAGGGAGAAGAGAAGGAAGAGGAGACAAGAGGAAGAGAAAAGGAAGAGGAGGGATTATTATGGTAATGAAGAGGAGGAGGAAGACGATAATGAAGTGGAGGATGAAAGGAAGATAACGATGAACAAGAGGACGAGAAGATAAAACAAGGAAAAGAATAGGGAAGACGAGGATACAGGGGAGGAAGATGAATAAGAGGTAGAAGCAGAAGAAATTGAGGAGAGGAAGAAGGAGGAAGATGCCGGAGAAAGCGAGGAGGAGGAAGTGGAGGAGACAGAGGAGACCAAGAAGATGAAGAAAACGAATAAAGAAGAGGAGGAGGAGGAGGAAGATGAATAAAGAGAAAGTAGGTTATTAAGAGAGGCAGTAGTGATGATGGGGAGAGAAGGGAGGGTGGAAGGGAAAGGGGGGAGAAGGGGAAGGAGGCAGGAGAGGATGAAGGGGGGAGGAAGGGAGAGAGTAAATAAGGGAGGAAGAAAGGGGGAGGAGGGGAATTAGGAGAGAAAGAATGGAGGGGGAAGGGGAGGTGAGAGGGGGGATGATCGACCGAGGGAGGGAGGAATGGGAGAGAGCTGCTCACGGTGTAACCCCTAGTGTGTACCTCCTGACTGCCTGTTACCCCCGATAACAAGGGTCACCGAAACGTCAGAGTGATGTATCGTGAACTAATAAAGGTGTCAGTGTAAACCTCGTACTGTGTCCGTATAGTGTGGTGAGTGTGTCGTAACCACTAGTTGAGAGAGAGAGAGAGAGAGAGAGAGAGAGAGAGAGAGAGAGAGAACAATAATATTGGCCATTAACACACATGTCCAATATATTTAATTAAAATTTAATGAGAAGAAAGACATTTAAATAGTTTGGCAACCATAAAAGAATAAAACAAATAAATAAACATAAATTTGGCGGTAATCAAAGAAAAATTAATAAATTTGCAATCATAAAAAATAATTAATTTAGCGATCATCAAAATATTAGTTAATATGGCGATCATAAGAAAGTAAATAGTGTGGCGATTATGAAAGAAAATAAAAATAGAAGTGAGAGTAAATAGTTTGGCGGCCATCACACACAACAAAAGGCCCGAGAGAAATAGAAATTAGTTTACCTTCAAAGGCTAAACTAAAACCCTATAAAACACTTAATAGCTATGTTGTGTTGTGTTGTGTTGTGTTTAACTGTGTTTAACTGTGTGTGTTGTGTTTAACTGTGTGTGTGTGTGTGTTGTGTTGTGTTTAACTGTCTTTAACTGTGTGTGTGTGTGTGTGTGTGTGTGTGGTGTGTTGTGTTGTGTTTAACTGTGTTTAACTGTGTGTGTTGTGTTTAACTGTGTGTGTGTGTGTGTGTGTTGTGTTGTGTTTAACTGTCTTTAACTGTGTGTGTTGTGTTTAACTGTGTGTGTGAGTTGTTTTGTGTTGTGTTTAACTGTCTTTAACTGTGTGTGTGTGTGTGTGTGTGTGTGTGTTGTGTTGTCTTTAACTGTGTGTTGGTTTGTGGTCTTATACTGTGTTTAACTGTGTGTTGTGTTGTTGTACTGTGTTTAACTGTGTGTTGTGTTGTTGTACTGTGTTTAACTGTGTGTTGTGTTGTTGTACTGTGTTTAACTGTGTGTTGTGTTGTTGTACTGTGTTTAACTGTGTGTTGTGTTGTTGTACTGTGTTTAACTGTGTGTTGTGTTGTTGTACTGTGTTTAACTGTGTGTTGTGTTGTTGTACTGTGTTTAACTGTGTGTTGTGTTGTTGTACTGTGTTTAACTGTGTGTTGTGTTGTTGTACTGTGTTTAACTGTGTGTTGTGTTGTTGTACTGTGTTTAACTGTGTGTTGTGTTGTTGTACTGTGTTTAACTGTGTGTTGTGTTGTTGTACTGTGCTTAACTGTGTGTTGTGTTGTACTGTGTTTAACTGTGTGTTGTGTTGTTGTACTGTGCTTAACTGTGTGTTGTGTTGTACTGTGTTTAACTGTGTGTTGTGTTGATGTACTGTGTTTAACTGTGTGTTGTGTTGTTGTACTGTGTTTAACTGTGTGTTGTGTTGTTGTACTGTGTTTAACTGTGTGTTGTGTTGTTTAACTGTGTGTTGTGTTGTTGTACTGTGTTTAACTGTGTGTTGTGTTGTTGTACTGTGTGTTGTGTTGTTGTACTGTGTTTAACTGTGTGTTGTGTTGTTGTACTGTGTTTAACTGTGTGTTGTGTTGTTGTACTGTGTTTAACTGTGTGTTGTGTTGTTGTACTGTGTTTAACTGTGTGTTGTGTTGTTGTACTGTGCTTAACTGTGTGTTGTGTTGTACTGTGTTTAACTGTGTGTTGTGTTGTTGTACTGTGTTTAACTGTGTGTTGTGTTGTGTTGTTGTACTGTGTTTAACTGTGTGTTGTGTTGTTGTACTGTGCTTAACTGTGTGTTGTGTTGTACTGTGTTTAACTGTGTGTTGTGTTGTTGTACTGTGTTTAACTGTGTGTTGTGTTGTGTTGTTGTACTGTGTTTAACTGTGTGTTGTGTTGTTGTACTGTGTTTAACTGTGTGTTGTGTTGTTGTACTGTGTTTAACTGTGTGTTGTGTTGATGTACTGTGTTTAACTGTGTGTTGTGTTGTTGTACTGTGTTTAACTGTGTGTTGTGTTGTTGTACTGTGTTTAACTGTGTGTTGTGTTGTTGTACTGTGCTTAACTGTGTGTTGTGTTGTACTGTGTTTAACTGTGTGTTGTGTTGTTGTACTGTGTTTAACTGTGTGTTGTGTTGTTGTACTGTGTTTAACTGTGTGTTGTGTTGTTGTACTGTGTTTAACTGTGTGTTGTGTTGATGTACTGTGTTTAACTGTGTGTTGTGTTGTTGTGTTGTTGTACTGTGTTTAACTGTGTGTTGTGTTGTTGTACTGTGTTTAACTGTGTGTTGTGTTGTTGTACTGTGTTTAACTGTGTGTTGTGTTGTTTAACTGTGTTTAACTGTGTGTTGTGTTGTTTAACTGTGTGTTGTGTTGCTGTACTGTGTTTAACTGTGTGTTGTGTTGCTGTACTGTGTTTAACTGTGTGTTGTGTTGTTGTACTGTGTTTAACTGTGTGTTGTGTTGTTGTACTGTGTTTAACTGTGTGTTGTGTTGTTGTACTGTGTTTAACTGTGTGTTGTGTTGTTGTACTGTGTTTAACTGTGTGTTGTGTTGTTGTACTGTGTTTAACTGTGTGTTGTGTTGCTGTACTGTGTTTAACTGTGTGTTGTGTTGCTGTACTGTGTTTAACTGTGTGTTGTGTTGCTGAACTGTGTTTAACTGTGTGTTGTGTTGCTGTACTGTGTTTAACTGTGTGTTGTGTTGCTGTACTGTGTTTAACTGTGTGTTGTGTTGCTGTACTGTGTTTAACTGTGTGTTGTGATGTTGTACTGTGTTTAACTGTGTGTTGTGTTGATGTACTGTGTTTAACTGTGTGTTGTGTTGTTGTACTGTGTTTAACTGTGTGTTATGTTGTACTGTGTTTAACTGTGTGTTGTGTTGTTGTACTGTGTTTAACTGTGTGTTGTGTTGTGTTGTTGTACTGTGTTTAACTGTGTGTTGTGTTGTTGTACTGTGTTTAACTGTGTGTTGTGTTGTTGTACTGTGTTTAACTGTGTGTTGTGTTGTGTTGTTGTACTGTGTTTAACTGTGTGTTGTGTTGTGTTGTTG